>JAOXNK010000004.1:268581-282339 GCA_028566675.1 Hypoxylon intermedium
TGGCGATGGCAAATGACCCATTGCTACCAGACGGAGTTCCGGAGGTCGATGTAAAATCACCTTGCGTAGGTCTCTAAGCCAATGAAGCAAGGTAGCCACGGATCTCGTGTGTGATAGTATGCCCCAATCGTTGTTGCCTTGCCGTGTTTCCAAGCTTGTTGTCGTTTCTCCCAGGCTCCCACTCGTCGTGGAGTGTCTGTTGGCGATCGCTTTATATGGCACCTTAAAACACCCGTAGACCTTACTCCACCCACAGTAGTCACGGTTAAATCTCAAACTGGCGGATTGAGGGCATACAACGAATCCATCGGTAAGCAGTAGCCATTTCCGAGACCAACCCCAGTCAGTAAACCTGACACCAAGCGGCTTTTCCGCCAAAAATATGTACAAGCCTCCACAGGGGCTGGAACCGCAGCTCGCTTGAATTATGCTGCCGTGGCGTATCCATCGTAATGCCTCTCTGTAGCATTAGCTCAAATCTTCCCTTCGAACTAGCATTCTATACGTACCGGCAGTTGTTGGAAACCCATCTCTGTCATTCTCTATTGTCTCTGAGGCTCACGACTTGAATCCCATTCGTCATTTGTTGGCATAACCGCACGATGGTCTAGATCTGGGCTCGCAGAGTATTGCCAATTCGACTTCACCTAGACAGATCTTCTACTCTAGCAAAGAAGCAGTATGCGAGGAGCACGACTCTCCTGCTCAAGGCAACGACGGAGGTAGCATTCAACGTGGCAGAATCAGCAAGGGGGTGCTCGCAGATGGAAGGGATACATTATGTTACTCAAGTTTGAAATATCTAGAGTCGGCGCTTCATCTTGGATACCGAAGACGACTTTGCAAGTGGTGTGTCTCAGGGGTTCCTAGGTAGACTGAAGGAGGGCGTAATTCATATTCGCATCTCTTTTACAAGAGCAGAAAGTACAAGACAATAGTAGGTAGCGGTAGGGAAGGCCAGCAAGTTTAAGTAGGCCAGCGTTATGCCATGATTGGTAATTCAAAGTATTCTGGGAATTTAGCATGGTCGGCTTTCATAATCGTGAGGCTAGTTGTTCCTCCGGGATTCCTAAGCTTGACGTTCAGTTAGGCCGAGAGATAGTGTCCCGGTTCACGGCGACAGCGATGCCGAGTGGCGCCGGATCTGCGGCAGTTGGTGCCCGTTACTAGTTCAAAAAAGGGGTTGGTAGGTAACAAGGTACATACCTCCTAACTGCATGTAGCATAACATACCTCGAGGGTCACAGTGGGCCCTGTGACAGAGCATGTGCACTGTAACATCCCACCCAGAGGAACCCCCCGCTGAATTCTAGCTGACACAACATTTTACACAGACTTCAACTTTTTGTTCGCGAAGTTTCGAGATGTGTTCTGCTAGCTCAGCCTTGATGCTACTCTCTTATGTGATCATTGACGCATAGGGAAAATGTATCAGATTAAGTACCTAGGTAGGTAATCATTTGCGATCTATACTACTACCTGAATATTCACCTCCGTCGTATTTGTCACTTGAAGAATTCACAGCCCAGCCGTCATGTCCGCATGCTACTTACTACTTGATAGGATGTCGAGGGATGTCGTCGCATGCCCGGGGCTATGGCCATGTATGTCAGAAAGTCACAAGGCAATGTTAATACCCCAGAGGAGTCAATATTCAAGGCAAGTCAGGAAGTCAGGTATAGTCGGGAAATGCATCACCGGCAGATGATCACTTGATATACCCATTTTGTATGTAGTTCTGCCTGGAATCCCGTATGCCCCCCGTATGCCCCGCTGTTACCCGCCACTCCACCGAACGGCGAAGTGGTTCTTGGTATGTCTACACTAGTATCGTCCGTCTACCGGACGTATACAAGACACTACGAACTCGTCCAATACTAATAATAACTACTACAGACAACTAATATCCTATAATGCCTTGCCTCGTGTCTACCAGTAACTTCTCGCAATATTGCTGACGTACCGTTCGTAAGCTTGGTAGCCCCCCCCCCCTCCTGAGTATGACTCCTTCTAAGTAAACACCAGGTATCCTTCTCTTTCTTAGACATACTAAATCATCTCCCAAAGGTAATTCTCAGTTCATGGACTATAGTTCAGCAGTACTTAGTCATGTTTGGAAGACTAAAGGGATGTTGTATGTCTAGTGGGTAATGTTCCATTTGCCCCATAAGGGGGGCTTCTTACATCCTTTTTAACCTGAGCAAGTCTCTTCTTGCGTGACGACTATATCACGGATGCAACGCCTGCAGACATACCTAACAGTTATCGATGCCTTATGCCTCACATCCTTAAGAATTTCTTGTTGGTTAAGACTCCCGGCCAGATAATCAGCATAATTAGCCCGGCATTCGCCTGCGCAGCGGTCAGAGAAGGAGAAGAATATCACTGCTATTTACTTATAAAGGAGTTGACAAGTAGCACGGTGCTATTAACTATTTAGTATCTAGGAGTCATCCTCCGGTAAGATTCAAGGGCCATATACTACGCTCCCCAGTTATTGGGTCGACTACACCGACAGGAGGTAGTCAGCTTCTCTAGTCCAGGGGTTTTCAACGGAAGCAGCCGCACTTACGCGCTCGATTACAAGGCCTCATTACCCTAGTTAATGCTTACACTCGCCCTGAGTGTTAACAGTTTAAGTCAGGGGGCTACCTCCGTCACTACCAGTTCCGCGGGTTTACCACATGAACTACACAAGGAAACGTATGGCTACCTACTTATCCTATCTCCAAACGCCGATTAATCACAAACTTACCGAGACTCAGGCGCACTCCTTGCCTGCGACTTCTGCAGGTACCTCTGCTTTTTCCCTGTTTGATCCAACCTTGTTTCAACTAACATAAGGATACCCAGGCATCGTAAACGGAGATGTGACGGGAAAAAACCATGCTCTACTTGCAAGGACTCAAATGCCGATTGCGTATACAAGGAACTTCCGTTCGATAGGTACTTTGCCTCGACTTCTGGTTTAGCTTCGAGCTGCAGTTATACTAACATAGGTTAGTAGAGTTGAAGACGCAAGCCCAACTGCAGTTATCGATCGACTTGCGCGGATAGAGAATTTGCTCGAATACCAAAGCCAGCAGATAAACCAGCTTGGCACCCGATCCAGCCCCATTTCGTACCCAACAAGCCAAGCCGATTATTTTTCTGCGTATCAGCAGCAATCCGAGTACCTGCCTTCAACATCTGCTGCAGTCGATCCCCAGCTCGAATCACCTCAATTTCTGATCCCCAAAGGTCATGCTACTCTACCCAGCACGCTCCTTGCGTTGCCTCAGGTACGTGACCTGGTTGGGGAGTACCCGAGAGACTACTTCTTTGAGATCGAAGAGAAAGCACCGTTGCCAGGACTTCTAGGTACCCTTTACGACAGCCCGTTAATTTGGCCATCCCTTGATATCAGCACTCTAGATTCGTTGGCCGAGATTTACTTTCGAAATGTTCATCCCCACCACCCGCTCTTTGCGCCGAGCATGTTTAAATTGTGGCAGGCCCAGCTTATCCAAGAAGAAAATATGGAAGAGATTGGGACAGCGATATGCTTTTGCGTATATGCTTTGGGTACCGTCTGTTCAAACCAAGGAGGGAATTACGAGAACGATGAAGCACTTGGCCTTCAATTCTTCCAGCCGGCGCTACGAATTATGCTGCACAAGTTAGTCTGGGAGTTCCGACCAAGCATAAGTGTCTGTCAGGCTTTACTGCTCGCCGCTTCTTACTTTGCTCACCTAGGGAGACCTCTGCATAGTTGGAAGATGGCGCAATTTTCATCTCGGATTTTTCTCAACCTTGTTGAGAGGTAACTAACGATTTACTTGCCCTTAAAGATCGAGGATACGTGCATGCTAACTTGTGAAGCCGCAAACATATCTTATCCAGCGCCGAGTTTGAGGAAGTGGAATTAAGGACATTCTGGCAATGCTATACGGTTGAATGGTAGGAAGGCCCATGTATACCTACCTGTCTGTATAGCGATCCTAACTCGAATTGAATAGCGATTGTATCGCCGAACTGGACGTCCCTAGGAGCGGAATCGAGCCGCTAGGAGACCGAATGCGACTTCCACATAGCACAGATCCCGTCGACAACGAATATACCTTCTACTTTATAGCAGAACATGCCATTCGTCGACTGTTGAATCGTATACATAATTCTCTCTACGGCCCTGAGATTGTACACACAAGCCCGAACCCAGTCTTACCCACAGGACCCAGCCAAGCTTGGCAAAGTCTAGGTATCCAGAAACTCCTAGCTCTTACCACCGAACTCAACAGACAGCTGGAGGAGTGGTATATTTCCATACCGGATTGGCTGCGACCTGCGAAAGGGACTTTGCCGCTACCAAACGATCGCGCGCGTGTCCTTAGACTGCGATATTACGCTGCGAGACAAATAATCCACCGGCCGTTCCTTCTTCAGCTGGCAGGCCGACAGCAAGAGACCCAGTCACCGGCGAGCTCTTCTGTTCTTAGCCCCGATCGATACAACGAGTCGCCGATCGTTATGGAGAAATGCGAGACCTGCATCGAGTCTTGCGTCACCTACCTCTACAACGCGGTAGAGATGATAGACAAACGCTCTCCGTACCTGTGGGCCTTTTCACAGAGCTGTATGGCTTGTCTTCTCATGCTATGGATAGCTGATAATACACCTGCATTGCACCCCTACGTCCCTCATATGCAGACAATCCAGAACATGGTACTAGCCGAGCTACGTAAATGGGCGACTAAGGATTCAAGTTTTGCTGCTGAGATACATATTGTAGAGCAACTTGTCTTCTCTGATGCGATGGAAGCATGAGTACCTAGGATAACCCCCGCCAAGAATACCACAATCCAATTATTGAGAATTAGATCTCTGGTAGAGCGGACCTACGCCACGGTCAAGCTTGTATACGGCGCCGCCGGAGCCGGACTCGAAGCTGCAGTCTAGATAGATTAAAATAGCACTAGAATTGTAGTTAGATGGATTGATACCCTTTCTACTCCCATTGGATCTGTAGCCGAGCTGAGGTGTGGTTGCGAATGCACCAGTAATGCGTGAACCCCCTGATGAGTCGCCATTCCATGTCATGCATAGAAGGCTGGGAAGTCCGTGAGCACATCCCGTATACTAATTGTCAGCATGCCCCCCCCTCCCCTCCAAAATGCCAACTGCTCGGGATGACATCACCCCCGCTGGCCCGATACCCCAATTCCACAGCCCTGGAACCGAGCTAAAATCTGCGGCTTACATAAATACGTAATATCCCAGCGACTACGACTACCTCCGAATCCATGCCGACCCCGATGTAGTTCTGTATTTGCTTGAGTATCGACGGAGGGACTCGGGATCGGCCACCGCCGCGGTCTACTCAAACTCCAAAGCGATTTCGCAACGGAGGTCGTATTTTCGATATGCAATCCTCACTTCTATTATACACTGTCATCGAATTTGGGCAATACACCCTGGCCGCCGAAGGGCTGGAGATCCCTGTAGCAATGCCGATCCGATATCGCGACATCGACCACGGCCGGAAGTACTCCTAGTGTGCGTGACCTCGCCATTGACTCAGAGAGCGCGAGCTAGCGAGGACCCCACGGCCATATGGTCACCTTCGCTCAACCGGCACCAGAAGTCCCCTCGCCATCATCCTGCGCCGGGCTCTTCGGATGGAATCATCGCACTCGGTGTTCCCGTCCGAAGACCGACAGTATAGGTTTGAGAAACTTGATTCCATGCCACCTCTCCATGTAGGTAGCCAATATATCTAGCGCTAAATGTAACCTAGGGATGCATTCAAGTACCCTCCCGTCTGTCTACACCGCTTGACGGGGGGCCGGTGCTTATTGTACACAATACTCTATGCTACCTCAACATAGGCAGCAGCAGCATCATCATCGGCGATAGGCTGACAAAAGCTATAGCCGTCTCTCCCACGAGCCTCACAAGGCCTAGTCTCCTG
Organism: Hypoxylon intermedium; assembly: GCA_028566675.1. Classification (NCBI taxonomy): domain Eukaryota; kingdom Fungi; phylum Ascomycota; class Sordariomycetes; order Xylariales; family Hypoxylaceae; genus Hypoxylon; species Hypoxylon intermedium. Next base: position 274,529 of record JAOXNK010000004.1, read on the forward strand.
CGTTCTGACGATCTCTCAGCCCTAAATCCCCAAGGTCTTGCCACGGCTACGCATCATGCTGACTGCATAGGGAAGCATCTGATGATGCTGTGTGTGTGCGGGTCCTCCTCCCAATAAGCCAGGAACCTAAAGCCTAAAGCCGATGCATATAATCACCTTATTTCATATACTGCCGTATGACTCTTTGCCACTGCCTCTCATGGCAGTTGAATAGCTAGGTAGTTTGCCGTATAGAGTAAGTTTTGCCGTGCTCGAAAAGCAAGACGTATCCCGCTTCTACTTCTACGTTGTCGGTTGTTCAACCCGAGTAGGCATTGGCACTGGCATGTACATACGTATATCACGATCCATTGACAATTGCCAACGGCAACAAAAGAGCCAATGTGTATGAATTATACCGGCACACAATCTTGCCTGTAACGTTCCGAGCTATTCAGGGGTAGAACCACCTCCCACCACAAATGACCACAAGTTGCCTTACACAATGGATAACCATACCTATGGCTATAATGCAAGTAACTTGACAACTCCATTACACTTCCCCAAATTCGACCGTTCTTGAAATAAAAAAAACCTTTCCATAGCACCTCATCCGCCACTGGAAGGGACCGGAACCGCCTATTTAAGGCGCAGACTGTACACTACTCTAGATCGTAGACTGGTGCTCTCCCTCCTCAGACGAGCAGGGCAGCAATAGCCAAAAACAAAGCGCCGCCCGAGAGGCTCGGAAGCGAAGCGTCGGACTCGTCTCCCGGCGAAGTCTCGGCGCCTTCTGGGTTCGGTACGTATGCGTTGACGCACTTGGAAACGTGCTTGTGGTATCGAACATAGGGCCTATGGCCGAGCTCTCTGGACGGAGTTTGTACAAGCTCCTCGCCGCCGGCGTCTGCGAAATATTGTTAGTAAACCCGTGTCCGGATAAGCCGTGACGGTAAATAACTGGCGTAGAGTGGGATATAGTAGAGACAGGAAAGGGGAAAGGGGTGTCTCACAAGCGGCGTCTCCTATTATGTTACGGAGCCGCAGTGTTAGACCATCGTCGCCAGCCAAGGGAGCTGTAGCATCTCGGTTCTGTGCTAGCGTCGCGCAGGTCGCCAGCGAGAAAAAGGAGATAAAGATAACCCTCATGTTGACCGGCCAACTCTAACTAACGAATAGAATGGGCAAGTAGACGGGTTCACTTGCGAGTGGGGAGGAGAGGAGGGGAGGGGAGGTAGGGAGGAAGGAAGGAGAGGGTATAAAAAATAGCTGGTCATTCCGGCTCTTCTAGCTCACAACTAGGGACGCGTGTAAAGGGACTTGCACTTCGGACGGGAAAAGGAGTACTATCTGAGCACTCGCGACTACAACGGCGAAAACTGGAGAGTGGGATGGATGGAGGTTTTATATAAAAGCATAGCAAAGTATCTACGTGTGTGGTCTCGATTTAGGATTCTTAGCCATCGTCTGATCGCCATTGTCGCTATCCAAGCTACATTGTCTGCACAGTAGTAGTGATTATTCATCTGAACCTCTCTGCCTAGAGTAGGATGCCGAGTCTCATTAAAAAAAAAAAAAAAAGTGTGGCAAGAAATCAACATTCTAGACTGCTAGAGTAGGGGCTCAAGCTCACAGCCCACGCCAAAACTTATAAGGATAAGTGAAGGTGGCTTGATTATTCATTAGATCTAGTCGTGACGAGTTTTAACTAGAAAGTTGGAAGCTTCGCGGGGGTTAGAGATTGCATACGGGACATTTGGTAAAATAAAAGCGGCGAGTTGCCTATTCATGTCGAGCGTCCAAGAGGATGTATGATATGACGAAGTTCAAGCCTGGATGTAGTACTTGCATACAGTATTGATTAGCTAAAGTCACCTAACCCATTAAGTTTTGCCTAGATTGGAGACTGCCTGAAAAGAACTCAAGGGCATTACCTCAGCGTAACTCGGTAGTAGCTCAGTGCACAGTTCCGGCAGTGGCTAGATGACGCAGAGTTGGGCAAGCTATGTAAAGGCTAAAGTGCTTAATGATAGCATCGCCAAGAGGAAAACGTCGATTTTGGAAAGAGGAAGTGATGGTTAAATAGATGGTTTACATGGTTCCGAGATGAAACTCGACGGCAGGGATTCAGATTAAGCATGCAGCCAATCGTAGTCAGGGATTGTTTCTAATTCGGGACTGTTCCTGGCGATCCCTTTCGATTTCTCTGTTTCGGGTAAGACATAGTGGGTACGTATGTACCTGTCTTGCAGCTTTAGCGCACGTCCTTGACACTTTCGCTTGCTTCACAACTGCCCCTCGTTGGTTTTTGCTGTTCTTTCCGGAGCTTTTGTCTGCCTCTACCTCTGCCTCTTTCCCCTACAGGATCACCACGTCCAACCATCCACTCAACTCACTACAATACCAAGCTACCAAGCCACAGGAGTTACTCTAAGTCCTTCCAAGGTTCTCTGCCTGTGGCCTACTATTATTAGCCCCGAGTTCTGGGTGCGCTTTAAGCCGGCCACTTCGGAGCGGCTACTTTGTAATAGACGCGCTTGTCTAAGAGCTTGCTATCCTGTAGTCTCCTACGGCCACCTATAGTCACCTACGAGCCAAGAACTGCAGTGCGATGTATGACTGAACGACAGCCAGCGAAATTGAATAGGAGAATTAGAGGGGCACGATGGCAGACGGCTAGATGCCGAACTCGATTATGTGGTCGTCCGAAGTGACCCTGCCACGATCATTCATGCGCCCGCGCCTAATCGCTGCCCTGCGCTGTCTGGCTGCCCGCGCTTGCTCGATAGGGCCAAGCCAAGATGCAGGGCAGGGCAGGGGTAGACCGGTATTGGTGCAATAACTCGGTAGAGGCATCCTCGGTGATACCCATTTAAAATATGAAAGGGTGATCGCCGTTCGCATTTGCCTCGACTGCACCTGGAGGACTATATCCCGAACCACACTCTCCTTCTCTACTCTAGCAAGCTTGCTACTCACCCACCGCTTCCCTTTTGGGTCTATTCTTTCGTTTCCCACTTCCATTCTGACGGTGCGAGCCTAGTTGTTTGACACATTTCGACCGCCTACACGTTCTTTCCACCTATCATTCGTTACTACAGCTCTGACGAGCCCAACTCGTTCACTCATTTATTTTTATCCTAACCGCAGTCTGTCTTTAACAATCAACAACCAACAGCACGACTTCGACTCTTCCTCGATACTATATCCTGTAATCAACCTAAGAACTAACCATCGTTCCTCAAAAAGAAATCATCACTATGTTGTTCTCCACAGTATCATCACTCGCCATCATGGCTCTGGCCGGCCAGACCGTTGCCGAGCCCCTACGCCAGCCATACAAGCTGAAGCTTGCGAAGATGTCAGTCAACACTATGTTCGGCATCAGCCGTCGCCAAAGCCAAAGCCAAGGATACGCCCCCGAGCAGCAATTCTGCGGCTCTGGCAACACTTGCTCGGAAGCATGCGGCAAAGGCTTCCAACAGTGTGATTCCAACGACGGCGTCGTACACTGCTTCAATAAGGCTGCTAAGCAGACTTGCTGTCCTGGTTTGACCGGAGGTAAGATCCGCCCCTCCTTCATAAACAATACACTGGATGTTAGCTGACTAGTCTACAGATTCTTGTGACACGGGTTATTTCTGCTCGGCTGACGAAAAAGGCGCTACATGGTGCTGTCCTGACAGTATGACTTTGAAGGAGTGCGCCGCCGCCTATAATCTTCCCGGTTCGCTTGTATCGGAGACGGCCCCATCTACTTCGTCGACGTCAACGTCGACATCGAAGACGACCTCGTCCCCGGCTGCTACCCGCACTACGGTCACCACAAATGCTACCGTTAAGGTCGCCCATAGCACTACGCAGGTGATCGCACCCGAGACCTCCTCGGAGACTGTGGCCACTGTTGCGAGTACCACCTCAGAGACTGTGGTCACCTCTGCTGCGAGCACTACCGTGGCTACCTCTGTTGCGAGTACCACCCTCGCTGCCCCTGCAACCACGTTCGCCCCGTCATCCCCCACGGTGACGCCACCTGGCAACGGCATCGTCCAGGCAGGTAGCGACAGCGTCCATGCTCCCATGGGCGCCATGGCGCTCCTGGCCGCAGCCGCCTTTGCTGCTCTTCTCTGAACCATTCTGTGACGAGCTGATGATGAGATGACGACCAAATCTTTCTATTTGCGCGAGCTTGGGAATCCTATTCATCGGACTATCCTAATTGTTATTTCACTACTTCTATCGATACCCTGTTGTCTTTCGCACCTCAAAAGCAGGTTGGAATTCTTGATGTTTCGTCAAAATGGGACGCTGCACTCGTTGAGCGGTATGGGGTCTTGCTAGAGGAGTTGTTTGGAGGAGGGGTTGCATTCTTCATTGATGCCTAGTTGCACATATTAGAGCTCTGGGAGTTATTGGGATGCAAAGTTCTGTTCTGTTGCCCTCGAACCGCGGGGACGGTAATCACATAGACGGGGGACTCTAGAAAGGGTAGGCAGGATTGGCTTGTTGGGGGTTGTGATGGCTTCGGAGCTTCGTATACCCTATTGTATATCTTGACTTACCTGAACATGTCTAGAATAATATTCTATTCTAGGAGAATGGTCCTAGGAGCTTGCAATGCCATCTTTACCCACATATACGTAGAAATCGTCTACAAAGTGTGATTTGACACAGACGTAGGCGTTGAATAAATTATTACTTTTCCCTCCTTGCTGGTACAACTGCATCCACTTGAAAATGCTCTCTTGATCTCTGCTGGATAGGTAATAAACATGCCCATGACGTTCCCGAATACATCCATTTGGTCCCTTGGCAATGGCTTGCTGAACTTGCATAGGGAATACGCTCGAGTGAATCCAAGAGATCCATTAATCATTTTTGACAGATGTAAAGCATGCCTTGATAATTATATTCACCAGCGAACCAAGTACTTAAATCGAGCTTATCGGACCTCCTTCTATGACACCGTATGGCAGGCTCCAATGACACGTCCTTAATTTATTCTAGTCCTCTGCGAAGATCCGTCCGGTGTTGGTTGGAGGTGTCTATTCCAGCAGCCCCTGATGAACTGTGATCATGCCTCTTTTCACCATTTTAGTACATACAGTAGTCCCCAAAACGGACAATCCGCGACTTTCCCCAATTTGAAACCGTTCTTCCCAACGCCGGCAACCCTTTTTGGTGGATTGTGAATGCTTCGTTTCTTACACTGGTATTCCATCTATACGACATCGTAATTCCGTTATGACGCGCCGAAGTCGTTTGCCTTGCCGGATACGAGAAGACCGATGATCAAGCCGAAGAGACCCAGAACGGAGCTGAAGATTTCGATGACGAGGATTTTGATGAAACTGGAGGTGCTTCGTTAGTAGATGAGAGAGCCAGGAATGACCCATGGCAACATACAGAGTAGGATCCGCGGCATCTGCGAGAGCAGCACCGCTGCCGTTAATGCCAACGGCGATGCCGCAAACCAGGTTGCACCCTCCTACCGTCAACCCCGACCAGAATATGGCGTATCCGGTGTAGTAGCTGTTGGCATCGAAGGCCACATTGTCGTCGACGTAACCGACGTGGGAGGAGAATATAATGGCCATGATGACACCGTAGATGGCGACGACTTCGCAGAAGATGATGGAGACCAGATTCTTGGTTCGGATTCGCGGCGCTTTGACACCGGCACCGAGGATGGAGGAGCCCGTGGCGAAGATACCCCTAATACAGCTGTCAATCGCGCCGAGCGTAACATAAAACAAAAGGCGTGATAAGAGGATATATCGTACCATGCTGCACCGACAACTGACAGACCGATGCAGAGCGCAATTCCGAGATCCGCCCAGACATATGGAGAGACGGTTTCGAGGAAATCTCCGACCTAGACCATCATTCATTAGAACTCGTCCGACTTTACAACACGGAGAATTCGATACGAACATTGAACTGTTCACCGCTGCCGTTAAACAGCATATCTGTAAACAATTAGCTATTGACCACCCTCGCAACCCCTTGCTACATCGTCGATTCCACGTACAAAGTCCGACAATAGTAAGGAAGGAGGTAAGCCCTCCGGCACTGTACGTGAGAGCGCCCATCGTGATCGGATTCGGTGTATTTGTGATGGTTGGATGGTTGTGTGGGATATTTAGCTGTTTCTGCCGGGCATCGAAACAGCTCCGTTGCGCTGCGTGTGTGTACGAAAAGTCGCGATTGACGATGCTGCCTTTGCGGTTCTGCTGCAAGCTTGGAGAGCTTGGGGGCTGCACCCGCGCAGCCGTGGATCCATCGAGTCAGCTGGAACACGGCCCGACCTTGGGTCCGCCAATGGAATTTGAACCTAGGTATTATGCAACTAAAGCTAGAATTTTGATTAACGGGTACCTTATCTAAGCACTTCAACTTATGCAAGTGAGCAGTGAGTCAATCGGATGGAGGGGCACTTTGAGAACTTCAAGCTTCGAAAATCAAACGAGCCCCTCCTTCGCTTTTCCCATCCCGCTTGACGCCCAACACCCCTTACTGCTTCTCTGCGACTGCGACACCCTTAGAGTCGCAGCCAAGTTAGAAAACAATCACGCTGTCACTCCATCGCATAATCCGTCCTCTCTCACGAGGCATATCCTTCCGAACCTTCACCATGGCCGCTCTCGAATCCCAGAAGCTGTCTGCCACCGAGGAGACGGAAGTCCAGCAATGGATCACCACCTCGGAGCGCCTCAAGGCCTCGCCCTCCGACACCTCCATCCTCGACAAGCTCAACTCCCACCTGAACTCGCGGACCACCCTCCTCGGCACCAAGCCCTCCAAGGCCGACGTTGCCATCTACGAGTCCCTGGCCCCCACTGTCAAGTCGTGGACCCCCGAGCAGCGCACCGGCGAGCACGGCCATCCGCATATCCTCCGCCACCTCGACTTCGTCCAGAATTCGGGCATTTTCGGTCTTAGTGTCGGCGATGCCGAGAAGGTCAAGGTCGACCTCGACGAGGTTCTCTACGTCAAGCCGCCTACCGATGCCAAGGCCGAGAAGGAGCGTTTAAAGAAGGAGAAGGCTGCCGCTGCTGCCGCCGCCACAGGTGGTGAGGGTGGCATCACCGCTACGCTCGTGGACCGAACAAAGGCTGCCGCCGAAGTGGTTAAGGATGCCGCTGTCGAGGTGAAGGACAAAGCCGCCGCCGCGGTGGGTGCTGGCGCAGCTACCGAGAAGCCCAAGAAGGAAAAGAAAGAGAAGGCCCCTAAACCCCAAAAGGCACCCGCTGTTGCTACGCCGCCGGCGCCTCATCTAATCGACTTGCGAGTGGGCCACATTTTGAAGGCGATTAAACACCCCGAAGCGGACAGCTTGTTTGTTTCTACCATTGCCATGGGCGATAAACCCGGCACCGAGGACACGGCTGAGTACGAGGGCCAGGTCTGCCGGACCGTCTGCTCCGGTCTCAACGGTCTGATACCGCTCGAGGAGATGCAAAATCGCAAGGTCGTCGTCGTCGCCAACTTGAAGCCCGTCAAGATGCGTGGCATCAAATCGTGCGCCATGGTCCTAGCCGCGTCGCCGAAGCTGAAGGAGGGCGAGGTGGATGACCACAAGGGACCCGTCGAGCTCGTCACCCCGCCTGAAGGTGCCCAAGCCGGCGAGCGTGTGTGCTTTGACGGGTGGAGAGGCGAGCCCGAGGGCGTGCTTAACCCCAAGAAAAAGGTCTGGGAGACGTTCCAGCCGGGGTTCACTACTACGGATAGCCTGGAGGTTGTGTTCGATGGCAAGCTAGTCAAGGAGGCTGGCAAAGAGGAAGTGGGAAAGCTTACTACGGCGAGCGGAGGCGTGTGCACAGTCAAGACCC
>JAOXNK010000004.1:282439-294313 GCA_028566675.1 Hypoxylon intermedium
AGCCAGCTCGGGCAATCCCAAGTCGACCCTTTCCTACATCGAGAATAAGTGCAACAGGTACTGCACCTTAAACATGAATATTCCCATAGTTGTCTCTAATCCTACTAACGCCCAACATAAACAAGCCCAATCCCGCTTTGATCAGAAGCCAAACATCTCTTGCCTCTCCGAAACGCCGGCCTGTGCGGTTGGGTGTCTATCATTCCTACTGAAAGACAAATATGACGCCGGACCTATCGACGCTCACAGTCATCGTGTAAGGCACTTCCAACACCGCAACGTCTAGAATCGAATCGAGATGGCTCCTGAGTAGCTGTCCCTGCTCTGCCGAGATAACCGTATGCCTAGGCGGCTTCTCCCTACTGCTTCCTGACTTCGTGCTTTTGCCACCCTTTTGCTCTGCGCTTACGTTGCCTCCCTTAGAAACCCTCTCGACATTCAGAGTAAGGCCGGGTTGGTTCGTCGTGTTAGCGGCGGTGAAAAGGGGCTTAGCATCTTCGTTCTGCAGCCCGCTGAACACGCATGAATTTTCGATGCGGATCAGATCCCAGAAGCGCAGTTTCTTGTCCGATCCGCCCGTGAGGATATACCCGTAGCGTACATCGCGCTGATCCTCCATAGCACCCGAGCCAACAACCATGGCCCGGACACCACGATCCCCATTGCCACTAGCTGCGGGTTCGATATTTGTCGCAAACCGGCCCAGCATGCTCTCGGGCCTATCCTCGTCGACATCCCACGGCTTGTACTCTTTAGGTGCCTCTTTTGACCCACCTGTACGATAAATTTCCCTGCATTGCGTCTTTTCGAGATCCCAAACTGTGACTTCACCAAGACCAGTGCCACCAGCTACACACACCCACTTCCCGCGCCCTTTGGCCGGATGGAGGCTGAGGCGGTAGATGGCTGATTTTCCTGGTAGGCCCCAACCTTTGAGCCGCATCTTGAATCGTAGATCCCAAAGGTCTAGGACGCCGTGCGACGTACCGAGAAGTAACCAATTGCGCTTTCGATCGACACAGAAACAAGTGGGCGTGCCGTGATGGACTGGGTTCTCTAGAACGTAGAGAAGAGTCATTGTACGGAGATCGATGCCCAAGACTCGAGAGCGGCTAGTTGCAAGCACGAGCACTGAGTTTAGTTCATGTTTGAAGTGTTCGCACCAAACAGCATATTCGTCTACCGGAAGCTGGTATTCGCGAAGCAACCTTAAACGGATATACTTGATCGCTCCGCTCATTACCGCTGTGTCAACCTTGACGATATTGACTCTACCATCAGTGGCGCAGCTGACGAAGGTATGGGTGTTTTCGATAAAACAGAGAGCGACAACCTTTGCCCCTGGGGCATGTTTATGGGTCTGGCGCGCCCGGTGCGTAACATTACGTTCGAGTCGTGACGAGTCCCAGACCTTAACACTGCCGTCATCACTGCCTGTGATGAAAAACATATGGTCTGGCGACGGTACAACGCGGTTGATAGCTCCTGTATGCTCCGAGAAAGTTGCGACAAGATTACCGTTCGGCTTCCATGCCTCTTCGCCAGGCTGTCCGGTCGCTTTACCGACTTTCCTTCTAGTAATAGGCGAGACAAGGGGCCCGAACTGGGCTATATCATGTGGGTAATTGTCAATATACATGTTATCCAGCATCTTTAGTATACTAGGGTCATTGCCTTCGTATGTGTGCGCGGCACGTAGTCGGGCTCCCAGCTGCTCATCTTCGGTAACGGTGTCGGGAATGGTTATTTGGGGTGGTGGATTCTGTGCAAAGGGACCTTCGACCTGACCAAATGCATTCGCTTCGGTCGTTCCTGTTTCAGCGATAGACCTACCACTGTCTTTCCTATTAAGGAGATCCAGCGCGCTTGACTGATGTCGAATAGCTCTCCTCGCAGAGTATGGAGCATCTGAAACAGAGGCATCATCATCTAGAACTGCCCGTCCGGGTGTTGTAGATGAAGCACGACGTGATTCGTCAGAACCCGCACCATCGACGGGTGACGATGCTTGGGTCTGCGATGGCGATAATGCCCTATTGTCTTTCGTTCTTGGTGAAACTGCTCCTCCTCGGCTACTTAGTCGTGAGCGATGATTATTCATGGCAGCACGACGCCTCTTTCCGACGGGCTCGTCAATTGTCATTGATGCATCCAGCAAGGCATCGGCAATTGTGTAGGGGCCCCTGTCCGCATCCGATATCCGCTGCTGTTGCCATATTGGCTCCTCCAACGTTGTAGTTTCGTCGAACATGATCGTCTGCAAATTGACATTGAGGCTCCTTAGGGGAATGATGCTATTTAGTGGCGTGTTGGTGTTATCTTGCGTAATAAGATCACGGTTTCTCATTTGGCTCAAGCGCCAGATGAACTCCCGAAGAACGAGCAATTTGAATTCATCTTCAGTCGTCATTCCCATATTTCGTAATCGCGCGAGCCACTGTTCATCTTCATCGTTGCGAGCCACCTTATTGAGCGTCTGAGGTTGTACTTCATGAGACGATCGAATTGCTAATGCTGTCGAAGCAATGGTGAATGTCGATTGTTTCTGCTGCCTAACGGCTTTCCAAAATAGCCCTCTATCGGTCTTTTGCGCCCAGGACAATGCCAGGTCAAACACGGTCCTAGATAGCGGTTTCTTTAATGCGTCTAATATAGCGAGTTCGGAAAAGTTCGGAATGATTGCTGGCTTGAGGAACGGCTTGACAAGAGGTAAAACAATACACCGAATATCGGCTAAGGAGAGGAGTTTCGCGGCACTAGAAATATACTCTGCCGCGGACTCCCGGATCCAAAGATTCGGATGCATGGTAAAGCGGCCGACCACATCGATTAGCTCCCATGTCTTAGCTTTCGACAGGAGGCCTAAACTTGCTAGTTCCGCTAGAGAATGCAATGCCGCTTGCACAACATGCTCTTCCGGGTCCGTCACAGCCTGCACCATTAGGGGTAGACTGAATTCCTCCAGGCTTGTGCTGCCAAGGAAGGCAGCGATACCCACGATTGTATCGAAGAAAGCACATTTCAGCATCCAGTCCCGGTCGTTGAGATACGTGTTCAAGTGAGTGAGAATTATATCATTGGATTCCGCACTGCCAAAGAACATGCAGAGTTCTGGGACAGAAGTGAGAAATGCTCGGCGGACAGAAGCATCCGAGTCTTCGACTAGACCTTTGGCATGTGTCTCGAATAACTCGACGAGCTCGCTCTGCGCGTTATCAAACAATCCGTCAAATGCAGCATCGGGATCGCTTCCCGCTTCGACTTCAGGATCGGCAGTATTGATAGATCCTTCTGCTCTTAGGATGGCCGTTAGCTCCAAAAATTTAGAAGCAGTTGTTGCAAGGCTGCCTAGGCACGACGCATAGGTAGCTCGAACTAAAGGGCTCGGTTCCCTGCGTTCCTTTCCCATGATAGGTTGCCTCGAGGCCCCCGACAAGAAGACTTGCATCCTAGGCATGATGTATTCAGGGAAGACGTGAGCATTGACTGGCGTAACCACCTTCACAAGAGCCAACAGTTGAGCGACGGACCTGAGAGCTGCGATGGCAACGAGGTCAACATCATCATTCAGCAGGGTCATTAGGTAAGGCAATACTCTGTCAAGTTTTGCCTCGTCGGATAGTCGCTCCGAGAAAGCTACCAAAATGTCGCAGGCTCTGATCTTCGAGGCTGCTCGAGCAGTGCTTCTAAGGGAAGCAGCGACGAGCGTCAAGAAAATCAGGGTTCCATCATCAGTAGGAGGCTGCTTTCCCGGGGAAGCAAAGTGTTCATTATTGGGTATGTTTAGTCGAATAGGGAAAAGGCCTAGGCCGAGTCGAGGCGTAAAATGGGCAAGTTGGGATGACTCCTTATCGTCTTGATACCCTAAGAAATACGAGATTTTGTCAAAGTCGTAGAAAACTCGGTCTATCCGTTCGTCAGCCTCGCCTAGGTTCTTCATGGACCCCGAGATCGGGGATCTACCAGAACTCGAATCCGTAATGAGTTCCATGTATTGGTGGAGGAAGCTATAAAAGTATTCGGGGAAAAGCCTGTCTTTATAGAAATCTAGGTACTGCTCGGCAGAGTACCGTTTCTGGGGATCGAGATGAATCATGCTTGACAGCATCTCCCTCAAACCCTGATCCGGTATCCTACTAAGATGCGAAATCACCGGGTCGTACTCCCCACGACGGTACTTGAACATTTGACTAAGACTGAAGATGGGCGCCTCCAAGAATAGTTCAGCAATGACACATCCGACGCTAAAGATATCCATCGACCATGTCAGTTTATGTCCTTGTAGCTGCGTCTGCGGGTTCTCGATGTGCTCGACAAATCTCTCTGGTGCGATGTAACACGTGCGGCGACCGGATAGGTCGAAGAAATAGGAATAAAACATGGGATTATCATCTGGTAATTTCGTAGGCTTGAACGAGCCGGTAAAATCGGTCAGGTAAAGCCAGTTCCAAGATGTCACCATGATATTCTCTGTCTTGATGTCGCCATGGTATATGTCTCGAGAGTGGCAATCCCGTAGCGCGCATAGTAACTGAAATGCCAGCCATTTCTTCTCTATATCTTCGAGGAAGGGCCGTGTCGACATGCGATCGTAGAGGGAGCTGTATATGTACTGTCGTACGAGGTAGGCATTCCCCTCGGTTTCGAAGGCACGTTCAAATCCCAAGGCGTTGGGAACATCTCTCAGTTTATCTCTTTCCTCTGATGAGCCAGTTAGCACAGTAGATACTTTTAAAAGCGGAACAGGTCGCTCACGCAAGATCTTCTCTCCATGATCCCGCAGAGATAGTGGCGTATAGGGCTTGACGGTGACTTTTGCCAATACTACACCGTCATGATGGCGAGCGCGAATGCTCTTCATAAAACGAGCACTGCCGATCGATCTTTCGTGGACGAGGTCGGCTAGTTCTGGTATATCGATGCCAGCAGAGCCGGCGTACGGCGTGGTAAGGGAGTAGCTGTTACCCATCTTGCAAACATGTGATGGTGCTACCTAGCCAAGTACGTGAGACAACGGAGGTGGACCATCTTCAAGGCTTTCCTCAGGAGTATGAACAGGTTTGGATATCTTCTCTATCTGCAAAAGTACAATATTATGGGCATTATGTATTGATCAATTGGTGAATGGGGATGACGGGCAAATTGCTCACGAGGCAGTGAGCAAGGCTGCGTGATCTAAATGACAATGGAGGTGGATAAGTGGAAGAGCTTCTTGGTGGGTAGGGGGGGTCATGGTTATGGTCATGGGCTGCCCGCCTGCACTAGGTGCACTACACTGACTACACTAGAGCTAGTCGCTAAGCTACCTAGGTGGGTCAAAACTTTATCAGGCAGTGACGCATTCCCCATACAACCAAGTGTTTACTCAGCACTGGATATGGAGCTTCAACCATCGATCAACCCCTACATAAAGCACCTACCTAATACAATGTGCAAAACTTGCACAATTTGATTCCATATCACTCTATAAAGTTTGTTCAAAGCAGCCAAGAAGATTATGTGCGGCAAAAAGTTTATGTATCTAATATCTGAGATGCTAGGCACCCATCTTTGACTAATAGGAGCCATAGAAACATCCGTAAGCTATGTATGCAAGTATCTAGCCAAAGACTCCTCTGAGAGCAAACGGTGAAGATATATCGATTTTCGACCCCCTCGTCCCCTACCTCACTAGGCATGTAGGTAGCAGCATAATATGCATTTCCGTTTCCGTTCCAGTCTCTTCCATTAACCCCGCCTCTCTTAAGAAAGCAAACAACGGCCCTCCCCGAGAGCATTCGCCCCAAACACTTTTTGCTGGCACACCGGGTATATAGAATGAACAATCGAAGGGAATGGGGAGGGCCCAGCGGCTGGTAGTCGTCATATTAAGTATCATCGCGTCTCTTCATGTCAAAAATATCCCGCAGGCATACCGGCAAGTATCACCAGAAGTCCTGCGGTCAAATCGTGATCCGAGGCGATGATGTGTCTTCCGAATAGAATTAAATAGGTTCTGTCGAAAGGAAGGCATTAAGCGTATCAATCGCAAGAATGCGAAATGTAGGTCGTGTCTATGTGCAAGATAATGGCGAGAAGGCGGGCGACACTCGGAAATGGTCGAAGCAGGTGGCAGTTAGTCAGGTGTGGACGAAAGTATACCCGAGGACGGACAAGGGGTATCGTGCTGCGCTCGGATCGGAAATTGGGGGCAAGTCAAAGGTTCCCAAACGCCGGAGCAATGCAAACACACAAATATCTTCGTCAATCCGTAAGAGAACAACGTGAAAGGTCTCGTTATCAGGCTCAAGTAGGGTGGCTGCCGTGGTAACCGCTAGAGCCAGTCTCGGTAGATCCATCGCCTTCGATCGTTTTCCTCCAGTGTTCGGGTAGACAAACGCAGACCAGTGGGAAAGCCTTGATCTCTCCGCTTGCTGGAGGCGACGGATCCCTTCCACGGCCCGATGTATTTGAAACTCCGCTGTCCCTTTGAGCTTGTTTCCGGACTTCCCACTCATCCGCTCTTTCGTCCAATAGGACACCAGTCGCCCAGCCATCATCCCAGATACCCACCACCTTTAGCATATCGCCACGCTCGAGGGCGAACTCGTCGGCCGCGCGCGGTTGATATGCCCATAGGACCGCTACACGCTCGCCTGGGTGGATATCGTCTTGTGAGTAGTAATCTTTGAAGAATGGTAGCTGTTCGGACTGTTGACTATTGACACCAGGAGGTGACGACATTCCCCCAGCACTAGTTGGCGACTGAGGATCTTCACCCGCGAGCACTGAACTGCTAGACAACGAACCGTTCCTACGCATGTTCATCGGCGGTGGTCGTAGTACAGCAGCGCGCGTTTCTGGTCCGGGGCTGTCTCCGAAGGAGCTTGAAGATGAGTGATTATCTCCCCCTCTTCTCCGTCCCGCCATAAATCCTGCGGTTGCGCCGGCGGCAGCTGTTGCGCCTGCTGAGCCTCCGCGTCTCGACCCTCCTTGCCTTGAGGGCGGCTCTCCCGTATGACCCTCTAACGCTGACATCCGAGCTATTCTCCCTCCGGGGAGGACTTCGAATCCTTGAGGTACCGTATTCGCGGGTATCTGTGCAGTCTGCAATCCAGTCTGTAATCCTTTCCTAGAGGGCGATGGCTGGTTGAAGATGCTTCCCTTCTGGCTACCACGTCTCCTTCGTGCCAATCTAATGCACATGAGTATGAGGAAGATTAGTAGAGCGAGTCCAGCGATAGATCCAATGACAATGCCAGCTATGGCACCACCGGAAAGGCCACTTTTATCAGAAGAACCAGCTGGGGCAGGTGTGGCCGAGTTACTCGCAGTGGCGCTTGCAGTTGGTGCACTAAATGTCACGGACGGTGTGATGGTAGGCAGGACAACGTTAGCACATCGTGTCTCAACGTCCGAGTTGTAACAGCAGGTGTCGGTTGAATTGATACCTCCCGACGCGCAGTACGAGCACAACCCAATAGTGCCAGTACCATATCCACAGTTGTCTGGCTCGTTAATTATGCCTTGTATGCAACTACTACTTGATAGCGAATCCGCCGGCAGGGCACAGTTAACAAAGTCGGCCCTTATCTGATCCTGGCGGCCATTGCTGGAATTGGGGCAGAGATCGGTATCAGCCGCTAGATATGCTTCACTCTCGGCGTAATGAGCACAGGAGTCGGCGCATAAAGGCCGCGATGCCTCGTCCGCCAGGCTGCAGGCCTGGACGGAATTCTGGATAATAGCATTACAGATTACTGAAGTAGTGAAACGTGCATATAAATTAGTGGTATTGACAAGGTCAACGTGACCACACCCAAGCAGGTTCTGGTATCTGGAGCGCAAGATAAGCTTGGGTTCAAGATCACGGATTTGAATGTCACTCGACTTACTGTTTCTGAACGTAGTCGGTATGGATATACTGGCTCAATTGTTGATCAAAGGAGGCCGTGTCTGAGACGTATTGGAGAAATGGACTGAACGCGAAATAGGTTAGCATTCGCTGTCGAACAAAATAGCACACGAATATCATGATCCAAAAATAGAATGAAGAACTGACAATAGTCCTGTTACGTAGCTATCCGTAGACACCGAGGCAGCCTGAAAAGCTGGACAGGCTGTGGAATTTGTCAATGAGATACATCTACCTTGGGCCATTGAGCCAGGGATTGCAGAAAGGGCCGATAGAAAAACTGCTTTAGACATCCATCCAGCCTGGCCGGTCGCTCTTCTCGGTTTGGGAGATGCCATCGCGATGTCCTGGCTGGCTTGTTCGAAGGATTGGGAGCCGTGAGAGACGGCACTATTCCTCCTAGAATTCGCAGCGATCACTGACGCCGTGAATGCATCACGATCTGATCCTATCATTTCTCAATACCGCATGCTAATCGAATCGACTTGGATGCTGGCCTCGAATATTATTTTGGTGGTGTTCCTCAACTCGGCAGTTGTGTACTAACAACAATCGGCAGAATGATGAAGATCTGGCAAAAAGTGTCGTCGGTTCTTTTTTGGCAGGTAAGTTTGATGCGAAGGGTTGGTCGCAGTAATAGCCGTAACTGTAACCAAAACAAGTGTAGAGTTACCTTGACAGGTCAATTGCTCTAAAAGAAGAAAATGAGGAAATGGTTGATTTTAGTGAGGTTTTTCGTAGTAGTGAGTGTACCGAATAGGTCTGTGTGTGTTGGCGTCTTTGGTGACGAATGAATGTCTGCAGTTGGAGAAGGTGAGACTGGAGGGAGAAAGGACCCAGAACCGGAAATCGTGTGGTGGTTGATTTTCAAATCGCGCTTGACAAGCCGCGGCGTTGGATGCACGATGTCGGATAGGTCACGACGGCGGAAGGCTATAAACCTAAGAAAATCAAATGGCTGGACACTAAGTGATTTGCCGATAGGCCCCTTCGCAAAACGAATGTTGGAATGTAAAAACCCGAAGAATAACACAAGGAGAGTGAGAAGAGAAAATAGGCTACGACAGCAACGTCGTGAAACCGTGGATCCGAATAAAGAGGATGGGGATGGGAAACAGGTTGAGGTTTTGGGTATGCGACTCGACACAGCAACGAAAGGGAAGAGGAGACGGGAATCGAGAGAGTCGCCCAGCCAGATTGTGCCCCGAGCTACTGGCTGTGGTCGTTGCTACCTACCTAGGTACTTTACTACGATGCTCCTTGATCGTTGATGAATTTGTGCCTGCCCACCCCTGTTTGCCCGCCCTAGGTACTTGCTTGTTCTGTTGTACTTGTACAATTCTGTGCCTGGTTTAGTCCAGGCTACTGCAGCGCTACCCACTCACACCTAGCCTCCATGTAGTAGGTACGGCGCCCATTAAGTGATACTGAGTGATAAATGTTTTCATTTGAGGTTGATTAGAAGAGGTAGGTAGTAGGAACGTATTGTCCTACTATTTGGCTTCGGGGACTTACTCGCCTGTCATGAACAACTCGTTTCATGGGACACGGGCTTTAAAGTAGTACCTAAGGTATGTGAGTACACGTGTAGAGGTCTCAACTTCGTCCCGTCACTAGACGAAGCAACGTTCAAGCTAACAGTTCTATGATATTGACACAATCGTTCATGCTGGATTTAAAATCTGGTCGGGGCAATAGTGTACGTGCCGTAGTACACCATGGGCATTGTACCTGAACCGGGGCCCCTGTCAAGCCACGGACCTAAGACAAGGTCTCGCTCAAAATGGGTAAAGCCCCCAAAGCACCTTAAAATTAGCTGACATGGGTCGGTTGGTCCAATCGCGACGTCGGAAGCTTGAAGCAGAGTAAATTGGTCCATCTTCGGTCCATCTTCTTAAAGTCGATATCTTGCTGCCCTCAAAAGAGATGGCATCGCACTACCTCAGGTACTCATCAATGAGATGACTATCGTCGCAATAGACACCAAACCCAAGCTAACCTACGCATGTAGTTAGATGTGTGGGTGAGTCTATGCTGCATGTACATACACTAGAGGCATGGCATTCGTCGACCGTTATCCAGAGCGGACACCTTGAATTGCCAAACAAGCATGGCCACGATGATGATATCTTCCGCGACAAACACCGAAGAGGCACCTGGCTAGGCGCTTCATACCCCGTCGACCACGCTGACCAAGAAAGCCTCTTGGGTATTAATACTCAGTGTATGTATGTGGCGGCCATCATCTACGTACGATGTACCTACTAAAACTCTCGGTTGCAGACGAGTCGGCAACCCGACAAGTTTACAGTTTGTGCCTATTCACCCGATCAAGATATTCTACTACCTTAAATCTCCCGGCTAATGTGCGTCGGTCGCGTCACTGGAACCCGATGGACAGAGAACTCCTATGGAATCCCAGCAACGCATCAGGGCAGTTCAGGTCCCGATCAGATGCGCTGAAACTCCCACATTATTACGATTCTTCAGGAGTCACAAGTAGCTTTTCCCTCCCTGTGAAATTAGTCCGTCTCACATTTCGCGCGGCCGCGTCTATTGGTCAGACATCCTGCCATGCCTGTTGATTCAGAATCAGATTCAGACGAATTTGTACTACTTCGCTTGCGCGATCAGGGACCCCGGCAAGATCCTAGGCTATTCCGAAAATAGCTCCTCAGTCCCTGTCAAGAGGCGCTGATGCGAAATGACGATGGCCTCGTACGCACGCTCAGATTCAATAAAGGGGCAACTCAGCGCGCGCAGTTCTTCTGACAGTGATCCACCACTTTTCTTCGTTTCGATGACTGAGTCCCGGCAAGCCCTATCCTGTCCGGTTGTCAGCCCCGTCGAAACAAGGTGGAAACGGTCCAAGCACTCGTCAATATGTTTGAAGTACGCGTCGTATCTCAAGATTAGTTGTGCATTTTGCGGGAAAAGGGAGAAAGAAAAGTAAAGTGCTAATTTATAATAGGCAAACTGTGCTATATCTACCAACAATTTCGCTTCATATTTAACTAGTGCAAGACATTCCTAAAATTATTTTGCCGTGTCGACGGCCTTTGGGCCCCTATTACTTACAGCCCGTACATAATGCTGAGCTCCCGCATTGCCTTGCAGATGTCTACCGACGCTATTGAAGCGGGACACCCTTTTCTTTTTCAGCTGTATTCCGTATCCCTATGATAGTCCACGAAACATCAAACAAATCGGCAGATCCATGCGATGGAGAGCACTACTGAGTCCTGACTACCTAGTACCTACACATCAAGTCAGCATATCGATTGTCAGCTAGATTGTATCATATCAGAGGATCTCCAGGTAAATCAATGCAAGTGGCGGAGTTGCTGTCAGTCCCATTGGGTAACCGTTATTAATGTTCATGCATGATCTCGATATGCATGAAGTAACCTCCGGATATTTTCAAGTTGCTTATGTTGGTTACAGACTGAGCCTATCTTCGTATCAACTTTCAGTTACTTCTGTAGTGTGACAACCCTTGACCACCAGCCGGTTGAGCATATCCTAGGCCAAGCCAAAGTTGAGTATTACTATCAAACCGGCGAATATCTTAGGAGAGAAACTACAAGCTCAGTGAGGCGTATCTATAGACAACTCAGGCCAATTTGCCCCGTCCCAGAAGTCCGAGAGATCTAGAGTTCATGCCGACATTGCTCATTCCCAACCAACCTTGCTTGTGCTGTCGCTGGAAGTTGAGCACCCTATCCATTTGCCTTTGGCTAAGAAGCGACACCCTGAAGCTTCAGGACAACCGTTGTTTAAAGTCTAAGCTCAGTGCCTTGAAGAACCTCGCAGAATTGAATGTTCTGTAACCGCCTTGACGCATTATCCTGTTATCGCAGGGGCTCGGGCTTACCTAAGCCCTGCTTATGTAAACTCTCACGTTAATAAAACCACCGCTTTGCCCGATCCATTTGGGATCGGTAGAGTTGCCAAAAACACCATCTTTTCCACTTGTGACA
>JAOXNK010000004.1:294413-306723 GCA_028566675.1 Hypoxylon intermedium
CGGTCGCATCATAGCAGGTGACTGGGGGCGTCCGGCAGCCATAGGGCGCATCATAGGAGACTCGGGGCGGCCACTCTGAGGGGTCATGGGCCTTTGTCCAGGAGGATAGTTCCGGCCAGGGCCACGTGGACCACGTGCGCCGCTAGGGTTGATAGGAGGGCCATTGCGGCCACCGGGACCAGCATTGCGTGACTTCGCAGGCCGAGTTGACAAGCAGGTTCGCGGAACAACACCTTGCTTGGAACGGTCAAGTCGGATGCAAAGAGCCTAAATCAAGTTAGTGGTATGTATGATAATACATAAAAATGAGCACTTACCCAGCCATCGTCATATTCGTGTAGCATTCTGACGAGTGAACCAGCTATCAGGCCCATCTCGTCATCCATAGTCGGCGTGAAGTCTAGTTGGACACGATAAACTGCCGTCATTGCGGGACCTCCAGCTTCAGCAATAGCTGCCGCGCCGCGTGAAACGACAGGCGATTGTCCAGGAGTAACCAAGCTAACGCTGAACTCGGTACCCGCGGGACTGGGCGGTCCGTTAGTAGTAAGATCTAGAGGAGCAGGAGCATTCTTTCGAGTGGAAGCCTGGCGGGTCAAGTGAGCACCGGCAGCGGTTCCCGCTGCGCCAGCGCCTGCACCCACGATTGCCAAATTCTTCTGCGGCGAATCCGTAGTTTGAGCGACGCCCACGACATGCTCGGGATTGTCGAAGGGGTTGCTAGGCTTCTCGTTGGTTGGCGTATAAGCACGCTCGGCATTGTTACCGAACGGGTTCTCGGGGTTATTAGCGTTGCCAGTGCTAGGTCGTTCCCAAGGCGAGCGCGGGGCCCCCTTCTCTGTGTTTGCGCTGGCCGGACCAGTGGCAAGTGCGAGAGCAGCTCCCTTGCTAGATCGTCGTTCTCCAAAGGCGGGCATAAACTCAGTGACAGGTCGAACGCTCAACTGAGGTGGTATAGCAGCGGTTCGGGTGGAAACGAGAGACAAAGGACGACCGCCCATGGGGCCATTAATCTTTTCGTCGTCTTGAATTCGTTGTTGTTCGACCTGCTTTCTTCGCTTGCTGAATAGGAAGAAGACGAGCAGGCCTACTACCAAAATACCACCTAGAGCTCCAATCGCAATACCGGCTTTAGCGGCGCCGCTAGTGTCGGTGCTCGAGGAGGAATCTGCCGTGGCTGTAGAGGAAGGGGAGGCGAAAGCGGAGGTAGGGACAACAGGAACAACACTTGATGATGCAGAAATAGCTTGGGAAGTTTCAGCATTCTTGGTTGCCTGAACAAGCGTCGTGGGGCTGCTCGTCGCGATAGCCAACGTGGAATGCTTGGCGAGGTCAATGGAGCTAGTGGCCAAAAGCTCACCAGGCAGGGTGGTTCCGTCATCCGAAGCCACAGCAGCCTTCGTGTTGATAGCCGCCACCGATACTGGCGATGTCTTCTCCGCTTGTGTTTCCGAGGTTTCCGAGCTTTGCGTCGTTTCTGCCACCTTGGCTGGCGTGCTGGTGGTGGCGACAGCCTGCGCAACCGGTGTCGGGGTTGTAGTAGGCACAGCGGTGGCTTCGTCGTCGGTTTGACCTAAGGTTGTGTATCCACCAATCGGTCCGTCAAATGTTGCGGACATGGTCTGGTACACCGTCTTGTAAACTGTCCCCGCGTCCTTCTGCTGGGCGGTAGGAGTCTCTTTGAAAGGGTTGAAGTCATCAGCAGCGCTCTCCACGCCGTTGACGAAATTGTCAAAGGCATTATTGCCTTGCCTCCTATGGAGGTGGCCGTGGCGGGGGCTCGGCATTATGACAAATTGCTAATTGGCCAAATTCTTCGCACGGAATTATTGTCCAAAGCAATTGCCTCAATATTGACACAACGGTTTGGCGCAATGGACGCGTAGATACAATTCGGTCGCGGTTATCGCTCGCGTGGGGCTGTTGGCGTCGCGAAAATGTGTTGATGTCGGGATATAAAAGAATGGAATGCGCACATAGGCGTCGTGGTAAGTAGATTGCGAATTCGGTACCGGGTGTTGTGGCGGAATGAACGTGTGCTCGCGCTTTGTTTATTGCGATGGTGAACTGAATTCAAACGGCCAGCAAGACGTCGAGTCGCGTTTCGAGGAAATTGAAATGAATGGAATCGAGAAGGATTTAGCGAAGGAAATCCAATTCTCTGGAGAGGAGGTAAAAGAGACCGCGGCGAGGTTGCGTCGTGGGTGGACGGTGAGGAAGAGAAGGGAAAGGGAAGAAAAGGGAAGGGAGAAGAGGAATTGGTATAGTGAACCCGAGGAGGCAGCGGGACTCCCGTTGTTCTAGCGTCTTGGGTACGTACCTTCGGACAACCTCCAGGGCTGCACTGCAGAATTGTGGCTTCCAACTTTCTTTGTTCCCCTGCAGCCAACCTTGAGCCCTGCAGTAACACCACTGAATCACTAACAGGTGGTGCCTGTGTGTACCTGACGAAGCCCGGGTTTGTTATCCTTCCCGATATCTCGTTGGAAAAGGGAATCCTTGCCGGCTATTCTTCAATGTTTGCATAAACACATAATTCTACCAGAGTATTCACAAACGGAACGCATAAAGTACATTAAGTTAGATTAATTACTTCTCCATCTGTCCATCTGTCCACCGTCCACCGTCCACCGTCTACCTGCCATCTTTCAGCCTGCTGCTCCATCTTCAGTCCTATGGCTTGAGGACATTGTGTACCATCGTACATGAATAATCTCGCAATCAGTTGATGCCATTGCTAAACTCATCCAGTCAATGGTGAAGATTGGAAACAGCCTTGAACTGCAGTCAGCTCAGCGCCGGATCGTCCATCGATGGAGTTGGATGGATCTCATCCCCCCCTCCTTGTCATCATCCCAACTTGATCATCCCATCTCTCCCCAATACTGATCATTTTCGGTCTTTCTCACCAGGCCGCATTGGCCCAAGCTCCAGCGCTAGTCAGGCACAGGAAGCGCCACTCTCAGGAACAAGCCGGCTCTGATTGGACAAACGTTTGAAGGTGCAAGGTTAGGCGAGATTTGTGTCGCATGGATCTGCCAGGGGCATGCATCCTTCATATGATTTCCATTGGCTAACACGCAAGAATAGAGAAGCGCTGACAGGTACCAAAATAGGTGCGTGGCCCCTTAATTCGCATCATGTGGTGAATGGTTTCCTCCCCCTCCGGGGACGGCTTGGAAGTAGGCAACGAGAATAACCCCCCCATAATTGCTCTGAATTGAGGCATTCGAAACGCGTGGCCTTCTTCGAACTGCCGCCTCACGAGAACCAACGGAGCAAACCTGCCTTTTCCTTCGGATGTGATCAGATGCCCGACATACGGATACAGTATGTATGAACGGGGACGGCAGGCTACATGTGCCTAGGTATGCACCATTCGAACAGTAAATCGTCGAGGCATTATTCGACCTCGGCCCTGAACTTCCTACTTCCAAAAAATAATAATGATAATAATAATAAGGTGTGCTACACTAGAGGTTAGTCGAATCCCAGCGGCGGTCGTCGACCTCACTAAGGCAGGTACATTTTCTAGCGTCCAGTAATCTGATAAGGATCTGCGTCGAACATCCAATGGATCAGATTGGGACGAACCGCCCCCAATAAAATCCACGATATTTTCAGCTGTGGAACGCACCATGACGTGTGTTTGGAGTATTGGACCTACCGATTTCACGTCGGTCTCCCGCGTGGTCGGGAGGGATCATGGACCTGGCAGCCTGGCAGCATGGCGACTTTTCTGGTCCTTCACCGTGGCCGCATATTTATCATTCAAACTTGCAAGGCTTTTTCAGTACTGCTTGCCTGGACTTCCCTGTCTGCTTGTGTGCGATGCTGTACTTATTTAGCCCATTTTAGCCTTATGAAAACGTCCAGCCCAACTAACCAGTAATCATCTTCCCACAGTATCCGCCGGTCCGCCTTTTCTGGCTATCTTCCCGCCTGTCGCAATGTGCCGAATCCTGCCCACACCGGTCGGTCGCCTTATTACAATCTGTCAATCTCTAGAGACGCGCTAGTTAGTTTCGTCACCTATCCCACTTGTAGATGCATACTAGCACTGGCTTCAATTAAACTCGCCAGTGCTAACACCGGCGCTTGTTTAGAGATAGGATAGAAAACACGTAAGAAGAGGAAACAGAAGACAAAGGGAAAAAAAATACGAAAATGGAGGAGGAAGAAATGGAAAAGGAGAAAAAGAAAAAGAAGCGAGCAAAAGACATGAAGAAAAAGAAAAAGAAAATACGAAAAATGTAAAAAAAGAACTGAATGAATTCTTAGCTACTGTCTTGAACGTGTGATCCCATCTAGTCCGTCCTTTTGAACGTGTGATAATAAGAATCCATCGTCAACGTGATCAAAGTACATATTCCGTTGAATCCACGTATTCGCTTCCTTGGACGTTGAAAACCTAGTGTAGACTGTACCCCGTCGATCGCTATTTCGTGCCAATCGTCAGGACGTCTGGATCGCGTGGAGGATCGCCGTGATCACGACTCACTCGCACTAAGCACGATTTCCCATCTTTGTTGCAATGTGGAAGCGTGGGAATTATCAACGCGTGAACGTGTCGTCACATGGTAACATCGCGTCCTTATTCCAACGGCACACGAAAATGCGGGAAAGCTTAGATCGAAAATTAAAGATCTACCCAAGCATTCAACGTGACATAATAAACGTAGTGGTCTGTTTTGTTCCCAAAAACTGGTCGTGAGCTAAAACGATTAGATAACTCCTGTAAGCTATTGTGTCTGATTTTTACGTTAAGTTGGGCAATGATGATGAATGCAAGATGAGGCCTGTTAGACGTTGATTACATCCTAAACCTGACGTTGATAAGACATTATAGAAACAATCAACGTGTCTTGCATGTTAGATATAATACGTGATTAACTATACCTAAGCAACGCATCACAAGACTTGTCTTGTTCATACACGTTGATAGGCAATGTAATTTCAAACTATGCACTTACTTCTATAAGCTTCACAGTTCAGATAATAACGTGTAGCTTCACTTAGTGGTAGGTAGTACGTATTACAGGAGTATTACTACGTGCTAAATTGTCGTTAGTAAACACCAGAAAACGGGGCTTTGATCGTTACAATGTATATTAGACATTAAGTGTGATCGTTCTAACGATCTCTCTCTCTTGAAACCGTACCAAGAGGTAACCCTAAAACAAACGAAAAAGACTGATACCACACAATCTTATCAACGCAACCCTATCAATGCCACCTTATCAACGTAGCCCTATCAACGCAGCCCTCTCCTCACATCGTGCTCATGAACCTAGGCGAACGTTCGAGTCACGTAAATGCACGTACATGTGCTTGGTGTACAACGTTGAGAGGATGATTTATACGTAGGACGTATCATTGACGTGTCATATCCGAAAGAACGTACCACGTCACATCTCACTGCCAACCCCAATCACGTTGGGAGACCGCAGATTCAGAATTCGGAATTGGCATTATTCTGATCGAAGCGAGTCTGACGTTGTGTCCTATCCTCTGTGTCGTCCATAACGTCCTCGATGCTCAGCCGATCCAGGTTTTCTCCTCCCAAATCGTTGGCATCGTGCGAGTCAAAAGGTAGCGGCACGAGACCGGCAGCAGTGACATTTCTCGGGAGCAGTCGTCCATCAACGCGGCGTGACATCAACGTCTCGTAGATCAAAGAACCAAAAGTGCCAAACGTGCTCTCAGGACCCTAGCCTGCAGAGCCGAAGTTAGACCATTCACCACTTTGCTGATTTTGCTGACTATGTTGCTGGTGCATCTGATTCTGCAACATCTGATTCGGCATCTGTCCCTGCATCTGATTCTGGGGCTGTACTTGAGGCTGGCCTTGCACGAACGATTGCATCTGCATACCGAGCAGCTGAGGGTTATAGTATTGGCTATTGCTGGAAGGCTGAGCCACGAACTGCGGAGGGGGAGGGGGTGGCCAGGAAAAGGGAGGGAAACCAGATTGATTGAGTCCCATGCCAGGAAAGGACGGCGGCTGAGCATAGTAGCCCGGCGATTGCGGGACAAACGTTTGTCCTTGCGGGGGGCGCGCAGGCAGGGACTGTCCATGCGAGTCACCACGGCCACGGTGATTGCCATGGCCACGACCACGACCACGGCCATGGCCACGACCCCGGCCAGTGCCATAACGGCCATTGCCATTGGTATACGCCGACTCCGACGTGGCTGCATGAGACGCCGGGCCATGTGCCATTGTCGATGGCCTAGACAACTTTCGGTAGTGGCCATCTTCGTCGTTTTCATCGTCGTATTGTAGGCCAGCTGTCGGAGTCGCAGACGATTGCGAACCTCCGCGGCCTCCTCGTTGGTCCTTTCGAACGCTCTTCTGCTGCCGTTTAGATTCGGCCTCCTTCTCGTCATCCGAAAATTCTCTTTCGTGGTCCGCCGGCTCTTCATCGTTGATGTTGCTTGCATCCGTGCCTTTCTTGTCAATGTCCTTAGTGAGGACATATTCGGTGAACGTAGGTGTATAAAACACCTTTACGCCAGGCTCTAGGCCAAAGCCCTTGATTTCATCAACGCTGGCAAATTGAAGAAGGTATCTAGGGGTCAAAACCGTGGCAATGAGATCTGCCAGGGCCGCAATGACCACACGTTCTTTCGTGCAGACAACAGAACCAGGAGCTAGAACGCGATGCTCACCGGTGGTGTTCGCAATGATGAGGACAGTCGTCTTCACAACGTGCTCAACAGTGCCGAGCTCGATGATCTCCATATCATCTGTAATGGTAACGTCAGGCTTCGGCGGAACAGGCTCAGGTATTTCGTTCTTAGTCCGGAACGTGTCGTTGGCTGCATTGCCGTTTGCCCTATCCTCGCCCTCATCGCCAGAGACAAGTTCTTGCATGAGAAATTGTACCGTATCGTCGACGCTGAAGGTATGGTAAGGGTCACCAGCCTCTGAGCTGGTGGGCTCGGACGACTCAGAAGTTGACTCGTAGGAGGAGTCCACTTCCCACTCTGCCTGGGGGGGAGCCTGGGGGAGAGCGGCGGCGGGCTCCTGAGGAGCAACGTTAGAGTCCTGGGGGGCCGGATCGAGCCCGCCGAGCATTGCCTCCAGACCAGATGTAAGCGATGGTGGGCTGGGCGGCGCATCAATGGCATCAGTGGCATCAATAGCGGGTTGAGCTACGTCTAGACCAGGTATGGCCGTCAAGCCAGGTATCTCAGCTTGTTGAGACATGCTGCGATGATGAACTGTGAAAAGGGCCGTTAGTATTGACGGTTATGATTGCAAATAAACAACGTGTTGAGGGAAAAAGGATGACAACAAATGATATAACTTACCAGAATGACGTGCTATTCAACGGCGAATGCAAGAAATTGTAGTAGCACACAAGAGTCGCAATCTGCACTGACGATTTCAAAATAGCGACGCGTCAAAGCCGAGCATTCAAACAATGATGAGATTTTGTGTGTGATGGAGAAGAGGAATGCAAGTAACGTTTACACGTTGGGAAGAAGAGAGGTGTGTTGTAGGGCGGCTGATGTTTTTGCAGGATGAAAGGGTTTAATGACCGAGTAGATATTGAATCCGATGCGAGAAAAACGTTCAAGTGATGATAGGATTGAACGAACGTGTAAACACGTGATGCATAAACAAACTCGGCGGGTTGATAGTCTTGTGAAAGAAGACGATTGCAGGGTGTATTGCAGAATGAACAAGTCAATCGGCAAAGACGGGAAGAGAAAAGTTGGTTGTGAGGAAGTAAAAGAACGATGTTGATATTGCAGAGACGAAGATTCAACTTGACGAAGATGTGGTCGCCGTTCTAGAAAAGTAAAGTGGACCTGTGCTGCACCTCGCCAATCGGCGCGCAAGGATTTGTGGTATCCACAATATGTACCTAGGTATCGGGTAGGTATTCGACGACACCTGCACAGGGCCACAGGCAGGCACATGCATGCCCCGCCTAATCAGCTGGTTCAACCTCTAAGGTGGGAAGGGCAGGAAGGGGCAGAAAATGAGCTCGGGCCACCCAATTATCCAGCATCGTCATTTCCAATTGGCCCTGTACCTAGGTACCTAGGTAGTGTAGATTTCAACATTTGGGACGGCTCAAATATTTCCACACATTTCCACACATCTTCTTGTGGCAGCCTCGCCTCAGTGAACGGCGTGCTACCACCTCACTAGATGCGACGACAGCACATTGACGCGTCAAGTAAAGATGTCTCCTGAACCAGCTCATCAGCATGAGCAGTTCGTTCATCCGACGGCAGCACACGCTAAGAAGTACGTTAATTCATGGCCTCCAGCCAGCGTGGTGTAAAGACCTTGGTCACGCTAACAGGATAGCGTAGACGACTATCGCCGTTCATGATCGAGCCCATCAAGGCATTTTATATCTTTCTAATCGCAAATGCTGTTTCTGCCGTCTTCGCGCCGATCCAGGATTGTGACGAGACTTTTAATTACTGGGAGCCAACTCATTACCTCTCTCATGGCTACGGCTTGCAGACGTGGGAATATTCACCAGACTTTGCCATCCGGAGCTGGTTCTACGTCGGCTTACATGCTGTAGTCGGAAATATTAGGAGACTCCTGCCGCAGTCGACAAAGGTATGTGGTGTGCTAGAAATCCCATCCCTTTAGCACCCAACGTTAGTCTTACCTGTGGTGTAGGTTGCCGAGTTCTACTTTATTCGATATGTGCTTGCCTTCATCTGTGCCTTGTGCCAAGTGCTCCTATTTCGCGTCATAAGCTTTACCCTCAATCCTCGAATTGGTCTCTTCTTTCTCATGGCCACAGTCATGTCCCCTGGAAACTTCCATGCGAGCACTGCCTATCTCCCGTCTAGTTTTGCCATGTACACCTCTCTCCTTGGGGCTGCTGCATTTATGAACTGGAGGGGAGGACTTAGGACTTCATGGGGTATCTGGTGGTTTGCTGTTGGTGGAATCCTGGGTTGGCCATTTGCTTCAGCCCTCTGTGCTCCTTACTTGGCTGAAGAAGGTATTCTCGCCATACTAACTGCCATTGGTAATCGCCAGAGTTTCTTCGAAGCAGTTCTCCGCGTCACTAGAGGTGGTATCGCTGCCCTGCTGCTGGTTGTAAGCTAACCCCCCTTGCTTCAATTACAATGATCAAGTCTCACCAGCTCTAGGTTGGCGATGCAGCCATCAACACCTTTTTCTACAAGAAAGTCGAGTTCGTCTTCTGGAATATCGTCAAGTACAACATATTTTCCTCGACAGGCGGTCCCGATCTCTATGGTACAGAGCCGTGGACATTCTACTTCCGAAATCTTGCCATAAACTTCAATATCTGGTTCGTTCTTGCCCTCTTGTCTCTGCCGTTATTCCTTGTGCAGAAAGCCTTTTCCGCAAAACATCATGAGTTTGTATACGGAATGCGCACTGTCGTGTTCCTCTCGCCTTTTTATATGTGGCTTGCCATCTTCTCTACCCAGCCACATAAAGAAGAGAGGTTCATGTATCCCATGTATCCATTCCTCGCATTGAATGCCGCTTTGGGGTTGCACATCATCCTATCAGCTTTTGGAAATTCCGATCCCAAGTCACTCGTGGGGAAGATTCCGGCACGCCTGAAGCTTCTTGTCGTAGTGGGCGCATTGTTACTCTCTTTTGACCTGGGCCTAGCCCGCGTCATTGGTGTGTATACGGCCTACTCCGCACCCCTTAAGCTGTACGAACCACTTGGGGCTGGAGTGACTGGCCAACAGGGTCTAGGTGGACGTGGTGATCATGTCTGTTTCGGCAAGGAATGGTATCGTTTCCCTAGCTCTTACTTCTTACCCCGCGATATGCACCCCAAATTCGTCCGATCAGAGTTCCGCGGATTACTTCCCGGTGAATTCTCCGAAGCTCGCACCGGCTTTGGGTTCTGGAGCGGTACGTGGCTACCGACAAAGGGGATGAACGATCGTAACGAGGAGGACATGGGCAAGTATGTAGACATCAGGCAATGCTCGTTTTTAGTCGACACGCAATATCCGCTCAACCAAAACCCCCTACCTCCCAACGAACCGGACTACATCACCGACAAGGAGAACTGGGAAATCGTCAAATGCGAGCCGTTCCTTGATGCGGCTAACACCCATCTTCTTGCGAGGGTGCTTTGGATTCCCGACTTGGGCTTCGTGCCCGAGAAGTACAGGAGGAAATGGGGACGACATTGCTTGTTGCAGAGGAAGATGTAGATGAGAGTCATGGACCCGATCTCTTCTGCCGATGCGTTGGTGAGAAAAGCTTCGACCACCGATTTAGTAAATCCAATAAAGCATCAAGAAAGCTGGATTTCCTGGTTGGACTCTTTACCCTAGTGTATTACAGCTCTCCCCCTTCTCCCACGACGTGAGTGTGGATTCAGATTCACACCGGCAGGGTTGAGGATAGTGTATCTAGAACCACGCACTCCGACCTCTGACAGGGAAACGATGACAGCTGAGACACCTGCTTTGCACGATTAATTCGGCAAAGGACTTTTTGATGGCCCCCGTAGGACTTTTCGATGGGCCTTCGGTATATCTACGGTGGCATATATGCATGGTCAGCCTGAAATCCGGTCCGCTTGACGAGGATTGGTTGCCGGCTCGTGGAGCTGCATGGTGTGCTGTGCTCTGGTGTGCTGGTCTGGTAGGACTGATCAGGGTGCGATTGATCACCAGGTACGCGTCAAATACATACATAGTGTGTACCTGCTGAGGATATAACCCTTCTATACGGCCCTGGTATCCTGAAGGAATCCGGTTAATTTAAGCTTGATCGCAATTAGATTCTTTGCTGCAGACGTGCTGGCTTCTGGAGTACCGTGGACCCTTTATTTCGTTCACCGCTACATCGTTGTTGCATCAAGTTGAATTAAGCTCAAGATCTCATCAGAACCCCTAAATCCACAAGATCTGGGCTGTTGATCATAGTTGATCATCGACGACCTTGGTGTCGCAATCCGTGTAAGCCACGCCGGAATCCTGGAAAAGTCGCCGCCGATCAGCGGCCCTATTGTCTCGCGGGATTCCCGCAACAATATGTAGTTCAAGCGATAAATCGTATAGTTAAGAAGGATCCGAAAGACGAGATCGCATTAGGCAGGTGATGTTTATTTAGACGATAGTTAGGATGAAGGATACAGGTTTATTATTAGTTTATAAACACTCATGTAACGCAGTAGCTTGCAGCTAAAATCCCGTATTGGAATGGAATGGGCTGGACTGGGCTTGGACTGGATTGCAGGGGGCGACTTGACAAGTCTGGGGCTGACAAGAGGCTCGGCGAGATCTATGCCCTACGGGATAGGGCTGCTTCTGCTTACCCACAGCCCCCCAGCCCCCTACTCCTATTGCCACCTCAGCTGCCTCGAAAACGAATGCAGGGTCGTGAGGCATTTCCATTGGACGTACTCGGCGATGGAGATGCAGATGTTTCGCCGGCACATGTAGGCCACGTCCTGCTTAGTATGGTACTGCCGAACCCTTTGCAATTGCACCGTGGTTGGACTCTGCGCGCACAAGTCCCCCCTTCAAGGGGCGAAGCGTGGTTGCCGCCCATTGGTGCATCGCTCGCCGAGAATGTTTCAACAGCACTGAAGCCACCCGAGCTAGAATGTCCACCTTAGACAACGTAAGGGTGGAATTGACCGAGTAAAACCGAATGGATTCGCACTCCAGACATGTATAAATGCTAGTCGCCATGACCAGCAAGCAAGCGAAGTGTCTGAGAGGGAGGCACTCATCCGGCTACCGCGATACCCTCCAGACAGCTCTGCTTGCTTACTAGCTCCGGTCGCCAGTCAGCATCATGAAGAGTCTTCTCCTTTCCCTAGGCGCCGGCCTAGCTGCAGCCTTTCCGTCTAGCTCGCGGGCCGCCGAAGAGGTACCAACCCTCGGCCTAGCCAACGTCACCAAGATCGACATGGCCGCCGGTAGCCTTCAGGGTCGCCGACTAGCGGGCCCGTTTATGGGAGTCGACTTCCCAGACCCAAGTATGATTTGGGGAGACGGCTCGTGGAAGGCCTACGCGACCTCCTCCAACGGCAAGAAGATCCCCGTGGCGACCTCCACCGACACCTGGTCCTGGACGCTTACCGGCAACGACGCCCTGCCGAACCCGGGATCGTGGGTCGATCCCAACGACCAGGGAATATGGGCGCCGGATGTGCAGAAAAATGTGCGCTTCCCCTATCTTCGTGTCGCTGATCGACTCCACAGCGTGCCCAATTCGCTAACCCGTCCGCGTAGGATAACGGCGTGTACGTAATGTACTATACGGCCCATCAAAACGGCGGAACCCACTGCATCGGCGCCGCGACGTCGAGCA
>JAOXNK010000004.1:319948-334460 GCA_028566675.1 Hypoxylon intermedium
CAAGCTGAATGTCATAAATTGGATAGACAAAAAAGAACAATCTAGGCAGTGCTTTATCCATTATCCATAACTCATAGTTAGAATTCAAAGAAATGATATGAGTACCTAGGTTAGTGGTAGATATTTAACCGCCGGGGGACCGCTGATAAATCAGCTATCCAAGGAGATGGTATAACTAACACGCTGGTAGAAAAAGCTTGCTGGAGTTACGTTGGGTTAAGAATTAGAACTAAAAATCTATAGAAAGTACCTAGGTTACCTAGGTAAGTACTCATACAAGTTATACAGCTAAACAAAAGGGGTGAGTGAAAAAAAATCTAGCAGAGTATAAATCAACCCCTGCGAGTGGCGAGTGTGCTGCAAAACAAATAAGCAAACAAACAAAGGATACCGGGAACAATCATCATGGACCGGAACAGTAGTCACTCAACACACACACGTGTTGAGAGAAATCAGACCAATCTGATGTTTTTCAAAAGGGGTGCGGCAGGTGGTAGTAGGCAAACCATGGGTTAAGTATAGAGGAACAGGGCAATACAACAACGGCGCCTAACAGGAAGAGCCTAATATCTCTGTTGTTCAAGCCTCTGATATGACAGGGACTACTAACAGCCGGGCCTGAAAAGGGATTGTCAAATATTGAAGAGGATGAAACTCTCAGTAAGGTGTTATCAAGCTATCCGCCATGCACATATATTGGTTCATTTATTAGTTCATGAACCAAGTCGCTCTGGTTTTAAATTTGTAGGTTATGGCAAGCAGTCAAACCCTTCTACCAATCTTGGTTGCCCAGGTTCCCAGGTGATTGTTGCTCAGCTACAATGTTTTGCCTTGCACGTTTCCTTTACAATTTCCATCTAGTTACATCATTTGTCGCATTCCCAGGCATACTGCAAACCGCTACCTACTTTACAGATAAAGATATCATTTCCTTATGTCCCAACTCACAACACATTTCCATCTAGATATCTTTGTCTAGGCATCTTTATCGGGACAATATGGAGCATCAAAAACGCCTGCTTGACAAGAGCGAGTACAAGATGGCTGTCATGGCCGCCGAGTCGCGTCGAGTCAACCCCCTCGACGAGGCCTCGGTGGAGAATTTCTTCGACAACTACGTCCATGACAATGAATGGCACTTCCAACTGTTCCATATGCACAGCGCCTTCCACCTGCCCAGCTCATCAAGGCCGCCAAAAGCATCATGGTAGAGATAAACGAGGATTCCTTGCACATCAACCATTCTGCCAGAGAGGAGATACAGACGGAGAATGCCCGAAAGGCCTACACCCGTTACATGCTCGAGACCTCAGTGAACCTGTTCTACCGCATGCCAGGAAGTCAGGGGAAAGTCACTATAGGCGGTAATCTTGACAAATGGAAGGTCAAGCACTGGACTATTTTCGCGCGGAGAGAACCTGCGGAGAAGAATCTATTTTGAAGGAATTGGTACAGTGACCATGCGGCAAAGGATACCTTGTAACAAGATTCTATTTCGTCGTGTTTCGTGGACTTGTTCTTCTCCTGTGCCTGAGGATCGCACAGGTGCAACCAACCTCCGGCAGAAGAGTTCATCTCTAGACAGCGAATACATACCCAGCCAAGGAGCCCTAGGTTAACTATTACCTATTAGTTACTCGAGATCCTGCCGATTGAATGGAATTACAATTATTAGCTGTATTCACCATCCTTCAGAGGCTCTGCCATTGGCCCTGCTCTAGCAGGAACAACGCTCAATTCGTGCTAGAGGACTGGGCACCCTTCGCCGATCTCCTGGACACCCCCGAAACGTTGGCCATCAGCGTGTTCCTTGCCAGATCCGACAATCCTCTTCATGAAGCTCTAAAGCTCAGCCGCCCTCGCTTCCATACGGATCCCGAGTCGATCGGCGACGAGGTGCGGGACATGAACTTCTCCGAATGGGAATAGCACACCCAGAAGCGATAGGTGGATCCTGCCGGCGGCTTCTACCATCGCGTGATCTTCGACAGAGGTACTGTGGAGAGAGGCATTGCAAGTAGTACACAGGAGATGGCCTGTGAGTTACCTATATAGTCACTACATAGGGAGACAACATCAATACGATTTCATCGATACCTACCTGCCCAATCTCATTTCTGCCGTGAAAACTTGTCCACCATGAGTACCTAGCTAGGTAGGCACCTACGCAGGAGGTGCGTACATAATAAGAATCAGTTGATTGAAGGATCGATTCCTATGTACCTAGTTAGCTATAGCTGCTTCCACATAAGTGGTAGGCATAGAGAAGCCTCGTGCCTTCGGTCACTATTGTCTACCTAGGTAGTTATAAGGAGATGGAAGGTAAAAACTAGAGTTAGCACATGCAGTAGCGAAGTCATGTTGACACACGCTCCCCGAGTAGAGCCTCTCTCAACTTCAACCTTGACAATATGGACATCTTGTCTTGAATATTTTCCTCTGCTCTTTAGCTAGCAAGTTAAGAGCCTAGAGAGCATCCATAGCCAGCCACAACGTCCAGTTAGCTATTCCAGCTTTATAACATGATGGCATCATCCCACAATGACCCCTTATTACATGCTAGCAGCTCGCCGCCGCCACCACCATCATCAAGAGAACTACTCTCCCTCCCTTGCGAACTGCTGTGCTTGATCCATCCTCACTTACCCAACCGCGACATAAAAAACCTACGGTTGACATGCAGGACCTTCCACATCTTATCGCGTCTGCGTTTGACCCGAGTCTTTCTATCTGCCAACCCGCGCAACATCGAAGTCTTCCGGGCCATTGCCGACCACGAGACGTTTCGGAAGAGAATCGTCAAAATCATATGGGACGACGTGCGGCTGTGTAAGGTACCCAGCGACGGTCTGGACTTTTATCCCACCTACGTGCATCCTACTCCATACGTACCACAATGGTTTGTGCGTCTCTGCAACGAGAATGTCGAAAAGTTGCTTTACCGCAGAGGTAACAACACACTCCGCCCAGCCCACGCCGCGAGGGCACGACAACTCGAAGCTCAGCTACCCTATGCCGAGTCGTGGGCCTATTACCAGATGCTATCAAGACAGCAGGATGAAGTGCTCAACTCCTTCGCCGACCTCGATGCTTTTCGGTACGGGCTGCATCGTTTCCCTGCGCTCAAGAGAATCACCATCACACCCGCTGCCCACGGCTGGCTCTTCGACCCGCTATACGAGACCCCCATGATCCGCGCCTTTCCATACGGCTTCAATTATCCGCTCCCCCATAACTGGGTCATACCAGAAGACTCCTGGTCATTGTCATCTGGCGGTGATTGGGACGACTACCAGAGGCGTGGTCTATGGCGCGCCTTCGGCATCACGACACTCGTGCTCGCGCAGGAGCAGAACCACGCCATCACAGAACTCGTCTGCGATACGCATCACGTGCCAAGGGGTATCAACTGCAGTTTATTCCACCGCGACGGGAACCAATATCGCGACTTCGTCAACCTACTCCAACGCCCTGGCTTCCACCACCTCGACCTAGTCCTCATGATCGGCCTACAAGAAAGCAGCTGGCTCTGCTATCGCAGCGGCCTCCTGCGGCATGCCCTGAGCAAAGCACCCGACATGGAGCACGTCAGCTTGCACACCAACGCATCGCCTAGACGGGCCGCCAAGTTTCTGGGCGAAGGCGGATCCATCGAGCGCTTCAACTCCCTCCACACCATCTTCCCCATCGACAAGTGGTCGCGCCTCCGCCACTTTGGACTGTCGGGTTTCTTTGTGACACAGGCCGACGTATTCTATTTTCTTGCCCAGATGCCGCCGACCCTGCGCTCGGTAGAGCTGAGCTTCCTCTACTTCCTAGATGGCGGCGGTGACTACCCTGGTCTGCTCAAAAACATGCGCGACTCTTTGGGCTGGCGAGATCGAGTCGAGGACGAGCGACCAAAGGTCGCCATCAGACTGTGGACGGCCTTCCCGACGATGGGGAGGGCTATCTGGGTCGATAAAGAGGTTGATGAATATCTCTACAACGATGGACCGAACCCGTTCAGGGCCGGGCCTAGAGGGGAGTCCCCGAACCGGGTACCTTTCGGGGTAGGCGTTGTGCGCGATCCGCTTGACCCCGAATACGATCGGCCGTGGCTGGAACCTGAGAAGTTGGCACAGTTAGGTTAGTGTGAGAATGAGAATCGCCCATAAATAATATGCCTTGATCTGGGCTGAGAGGATAGGTTGCGAAGTAACTTGCGTCGGGACATCAGTAATGCTAGAAAATAGAACCATAAGTAGTAGACGGGTTAGAAGTATAGGAAAGGAAGGCGAAGGTAGCTTTAATATTCTCCTTGTATGTTAGTAAACCACGTCAGCTAACGAGGTAGCTACTAAAAGAATGAAAGACTACTAGAATTAATCACTATTGAATTAACAGCTCTTAGGAATGAGTTCATCAAGTACCTATGCATACCTACCTACCTAGGTATACACATGGGAGGTAAGTACGACGAATGTGCTTCCCCATAACACCTAATGGAACAGGGTATTCGCTATCATAGTCCTCAGCTTGACTAGCCAATGGAAAAAAGAATCAAAGGCTGCTGTATCCACGTATCTAACCACCAGCCCCTTTTACTCGCAGCGTAGGCACCCATTATCAACACCATAACTAATAACTGTTACGTGCGCACTAGGTGACCGGAAATGAGCAGTGTAGATGATAGGAAATAAAATAAAAACTCGCTAGATGCTAATAGGCGTGAAAAGACAAGACGAAAAGGAAAGGGGGTATCATGCAAACAATCTGCCTGTCTCGTCGTCATTGCAGTCGTTGATCGTCAATCTCGTTAACGTAAATTTTCTTCCATGCCAGGAAAAGGAAGGGGTCATGAGTGTCGTTACCCGTGCATGCGTGTATCATATCTTGTAGATCCTCTTTTCGTGTGCTTCGTATAGCAAGCGCCCTTTTTCCAAGTTCCTAGGTCAAATGAGGTAGGACAGAGGAGGTGGTAAATTATGCATGAATATGCTCGGCTTCGCGAGAACACGGGATAGATACAAGAAGAGAAAAAAAAGAGTGGATATGAGATCGTAATTGTGCAGTAAAGCGTCGTTGAAGAGGGATTAAGTGTATCAATTCCCAGAATTGGATTTCTGGTCGTGTCTGGTTTCTTTTTGTTGTTGAATCTGTCGTTCGTCTTCACTCTCCTGTTTGGAGTGGAATCGTATATTGGAAGCTTTCGATGCATGATCAAGAGTTGTCATATGTAAATATCCTCATCCAGGGTAAGGGCCATCCTATTTGCCTCGCGATTAATGGTGGTCTGCCATTGGACTAGCTGGCAGAGTCTGTAATACCTTCGGAGGATTCAGGGGCGGCGGATGCAGCTGACGCGTTCGGCGTGGTAGAAAATAATTCTTGGAACCGCGTGGCAGCCTCGACGTGTGCAAAGGACAGTTCAAAAGCGCCGAAACGACCTTTTCGTTGATGCGTCGGTCGGTATGTCTCGCAGAACACATATGGCTGTATGTCCCGTAGCCAGATGCGGTGCTTGGTCTTGCGGAGAAGCCAAGAGGAAGACACATTCGGAGGGACTAGTGGGAGTAGATGGTTAATTGATGGTAATCAGAGTCATTAAAGTGGAAAAGGGAGAAGAAGCAAAAATTAGGGATACCGATACTACGTACTGAATGCTGTCCACACGGGACATGCCCGTAGTTTGCCTTCCCAAACGGCCGCATGGAGACGGCAACCTCCTGTGATAGCATCTTCGAATACCATCAAGACGTGCTGGTAACCATCATCGATGATTTGACTGGATGTCGTACTGTCAATTTCCCCTATTCGTCTTAATGAGCAGGATTTACACAACTTACGCTTGGAATAAGCGTCTCTCCTTACGAAGGTGAAACTCCTGAGGGTTGACATTGAGCGTGAGCGAACTACGGACTCTCAGGCATAGGAAAGTGCAATAGAAGAGCACCATTTCTACTCCCCATTAGCCCATTCTTTGCTGCTACCACTCTACTTGGATCTTGGGTAATACTAACCTTCCCATGTGAGGAAGGACAAGTTTGCCCATGGTTTGGCTCGTTGCTCCGTTTGACTCCATCTGGACAAGTGTAGGATTGAGTCGCTCTCCCTTCGAATGCATAGCTCATGTGCCCCAAGGACCGAGACCCAGTTCTGGCTGGCAACCTTAGTACGGATCAGAAGGGACGGTGCTTGGTTTCTCAGTTGTAGAAAGAATATAACCGAGACGCGGTCGTTATCGAATGATCTGGAGCAAGTGCTGATATTAGTATGGCATGCTTGACACTCTCTACATGATTTATACGGCAGGAGCATAGATAGACGATAGTTACCTTTTGACCAGTATCTTAACCTCCCGCGAGAGTGGCGGGAGGTGACCGAGTTTCTGCAAAGGCCCGAACGCATCCGAACTGTACCACGTTAGCTAGAGACTAGCGATAGTATCCCTCCACTTATACAACAACTCACCGTCCCTGATGTTTGAATTCTCTTCGAGAAGGCAGCGGTTGAGTAAAGATTGCCTCGGCCCAGTGGGAATTCTACCTGTCATTAATGTCACGATCTCGAGACGGATTGTGAAGAGACCTACTGTCTCCTGGTTCCAAAATTCCAATGCTTCGTCTCGTCTGATGAGATCAGTTCTGATGGGATTTGGTGGAGCTAACGGACATGTTTAGTTGCATGCTTCTCGGAAGAAAAGAAAAAGGGAGGGGGGGGGGGGTTACTGACGCATCTGCCTGGCTTCACGCAGCTGGAGAATTCGTATCCGTAGGGATTCCATGGCATTCAAGTCAAAGTTCGGGGACCTGTGAAATTAGGTAACATTAGAATACTGTCAATAAGTCATCCTAGAATGTCAGTCTTTACCTCGTGAGAAGATCTTGGAGTAGTCTTAGGAACTGATTATACATAATGAACCTAGCTGGCAGAGTCGTGCCGGGAAGCTCATTGCCTAGTTTATGGTACATGGCCCTCCAACGATGCTCCTTATTCAACGACTTATCCTCGTAGAATGTCATAATATCCCGGAGGGTCCTGCAGAGACATGGCAGGATGACGTTGAGATAGTCAAATACGGCAGGCAACTGGTTGAGGTGTATTTGTGCCTGCTCTGCAAGGTCTCGTAGTAGCCGGCTCGTATTGTAAATTTCCTCAATAATCCCGTTCAGGTGAGGATGAAACTGGGTAGGGAGAGAATTCCGCAGCCCTTGAAGGTTGAAGCCGACAATATCGGCACGGTCGGCCTCGAGGCAACATCCATTAAGCAATTGAGGGCCGAATTGCTGGGCTGCCACCCGGCCGCTAGGGGTTCTAATACGATGTACAATCGGGTCCATGGCGAGTGTAGTAGCTATAGTACCATGGCGGCATGCAGTCGACTTGGATATGCCACTTCAAGGCCCTTCTAATCGATCCTCCACAGCCTCCGTGGGGCAGTGCTCCGTCGCACACCAAAGCCTTGTGTTGCTTGTGAGTGACGTTAGTTTCAAGAAGTGGAAATGTGAATTAATATGACGGGTAATATCGTTCAAGTGCACTAGGATTCTCGGCGGTTGATAAGCAGTTAACTGATCGTCGTCTCCGCATATACACAAGGCCAGCTAGTTGGCAGTTGTGGGGAGGGGAAGCTTGAAAACAAGTCTGCAGAACCGACCGAAAAGAGCCTGTCTTGCACGAGTGAAGCTTTAGAAGCAATCAGAATAATATCTGCGAAAGAGATATGTCTTGCAAATATCATATAACCTGAGTCTAGAGCCCAACTGCTGTAGGGTGACGTGTTAGGTATACATTCCCCAACAGAGAAAGATTCGTCCCGAGCAGCGCCGTGGGTGTGTGGAGTTGGAATCGACAAAAGCCTGGGGTATGAGAGAAGTATTTTTGTACAATGGCGAGATTAGAGCGGCATGAACTCATCATAAGAAATCCGAGTTTCATTAACACATGGGGATGACTGAATAAGAGTGCGTGAATCAGTACAAGTGACTATATCAGTTGTCAATTGAGTAGGAAACCAAACACGCAAGGAAGTAGTAATCCTTTACTCCGGGTGGCCGTACGTGAGATTGATAGCAATCAAAACCAGCAAAGAAACAGCCGAGCACACGTGAATGATGAACGAGGGCAATCAAGATAGGAAGAATAAAAGTAAAGAAAACCAATTGGCCGCTCGGAAGTTTGCCAGTGTGGGCAGCTCGAAAGGCAGAGTGGCCTCTCAAACAACCTTGACTCAAGTAAGAGATTGCCACGAAGCCCGGCAGCGAGACTCTACGAAGCATATGCATCAGGGATTGGATGAATATGGACGCAAGGCCGGATCTGGCGTAGAGCGCTATGCTCACGGCGCGGAGAAGATAGCACTTGCATAAATCATATGCAGGGAAGAAAGCGGACTGGACGAGAGAAGCTATGGCGATACTTGCGGCCCGCCTGTTTGTCTGTGACCTGGCGCGAACCGGAACAGAGCGAGGATGAATGACGAAAAAAAAATGCAAGACAGGCTTCTGACTTGTTGTAGCAATTTGTTACGAAATGTTGCCGTTTGTCTCATAGGCGCCGATGGCAAAGCTGGTTGGTGATACGTGTTTCAGTCTGGAGCATACATCATGTTGGCGCTTACTGGATCGAAAACGAGGAGGGGAAAGATTGTCATTTATAGAGAACTCCTCAGATGGGTATAGTAAATATAAAAATGAGCGAAAAGAACGACGAAGTAGACGGCGATGAACAACGACGTTGCTCGACAGGCTGTGGGATAGCGTATGGCACCTAGAGTAGGCTAAAAAAGATGCCGTGCACTCTGGAGTATGCAGCTGTTGAGCCTGGATCTGGACGAAGAGGTCAGCAGCAGCATCTCTGGCCGAAATACTGCCCTGCTCCGATTGAGGCTCCGATGGCGTGTGATCAACTCCATGGCTCGTCGCATCCCCTCGCAAACGCTTGCATGCATTCCCATCTAATCTGGGCAATGTAAGAGGTTGCTATGTATGCCGTATGACGGAGGCCGTATGGTGATTGCCATCTTGCTGCAAAAGAACGATGGTGAATGGGGCGATCTCAGTCTAGAACGTTGACGTTAGGCAGATCGGTGATTGGATTACTTTTAATTCCATCAAATCCAGATAACATGGGGCCGCTGTAAGAGCCCGGCCCTCAAGCACGGTGACAAGTATGGCCGATTCCGATGTTGGTCCAACACATGTCATGTGCACCTGGGCATCATGCCTGCATGCCGGTGGACGGGTCTGCCTCGTAAGGTATGTACCTAGGTAGGTGTTGTACCGGGAATAGTGACGAGAGCAACACCGACGTCGTACTGCTTAGTAACTACTTACGTGGAATGGAACTCACCAAGGTTGGGCAGGTAATTCACATGGATTTCTCACGCAGCCTCGCGTCTAGCTTGTTGTCCGTTGTCAAGGAAGAACGGGGTTGAGCTTCGGCCCCAGCCACGTCTGCTCCGAGCCTCCCAAGCTCCCACACCTTCTCGGTCACACCCCTGGCCATCCAGCCCAGATCTCCGGAACGAGATCCTCGCATGCATCTGCCTGCCGAACGCGGGTCGACTTGGATTAGATCTAGCCACGTGGGATGGCGCCGTACTACTTAATTAGCAATCACTAATTCATATATGCATAGGGAGTAAGCACTCAGGCCAAGATGGAGAAGATACATTGTACGACTAATCCACTTCTTGATTCGTAAGAAACTATTTTACATCGCGTCATCGAGAAGCACTATGTGGGTGGTTCCGTGCTTCGTGCTTCGTGAAGGGCAACACATGTCAGCGCATGTCAGCTGCGGCAACGCCCCCGGATCGAGGTGATCCTTAACTCTGGTCCAGTCATCAGAGCGAAAATGATGTAAAGCAAGTCAACTGAAGCACAATGTCCCTTTCCCTGTCATCAACACCGACCGAACCCATACGCATTAGACGTCGAAAGGAAACTTGTGCATCTACCACGGGCTCGAGGCTTCCAGGCTGATGACCATCTAGAGTCATCTCAAACTCGTGGAGCCTCGTGGCCGAGAAGCAGGGTAAATGAGACGGGATTGCTTTATTCGCTCTCCTCCTCACCGGCAGCCTATTCGGATTCGGCCTAATTAGCCGCGTTCAGCGTTGCTTGTTAGGGACCATATAGATGAGACTTACCTGATAGGCTTGCTTTTCGTCCTCATACCGTTTTTTGTCTGCTGCGGCCTTGGCTTCGTAGGGAGTACGCTGCTTGTCGTTCAAAGCCTTCCATCGCTCACCTAGGATCTTGCCAACTTGACCTAAGACAATGTTAGAAACGTATGTTACAAGACGAAGAATATTGCTAAGGCGGCGACTTACCGAAGGAGATACCGGGGTTCTCGTCACGGACATTCTCTCGCTGCTCATTGGCGAAGAACATGTAGGCTGAGAGACCACGCTTGGGTGCGTTAGGGTCTAAGTAAATTAGTTAGAGAACATGTAACCAGAGCACGCGCCGAAGAGTCCGCGACGACTAGAAACCTGGCCTAGCTGATACTTTTCGACAGTGCTTGATTCAGGCAGCTGTGGAAACTACCAGCTAGACCGAATATCCTAGTCGTCGCATTGGTCGCATTGGAGGGCAGCGATGTGCACGACTTACCCTTCTTGGTCTTTCTCTTCTCGACCTTACCGGCCTTGCCTCGCTTGGTTGCTTCCTTGGGCATTTTGACTATTGTGCTATGGTTGAACTGTTAGCCGCAGGGTAATTGGGACATGTAGTTCTGGAGATGAGGGTTGCGAAAAATTGAGGCGGCGACGTGTTGGATGCAGAGAAGGAAAACGTGGGAACGAATTGCGGGTTATCGCGGACGCGCGACAGCTCGAAAAGTGGTGATGAGGGGCACGAATTGAGAGGTGATGCACGGTTGCTTGATTGCGATGCGTCGCTGTCGCAAATGCGATTGCGCACGCCAACGCGTGAAAATCGCGTCTTGAAGCTCAGAGCCGATCAAAGTAGACCTAGATGCATACCTTGAGAGTTTTCTGGAGAAATTCAGCCGACGGATGACAGTTGCCGCAGCTGTTGCGCGCAATCGCAGTTAGTATGATAGCTCGCTCTAGAGTGCAGGGTGGATTTATGATGACGATGGTCTGGGAGAGGTCGATGCAAGGTCAACAGAAGAGTTAAATCAGCTTCAAATAACGTCCGACAACGATGCAGCTAACTAGAAAATTATTGCAGCTGTGTAGGAACGAATTGACTCGAGCAGGGCGACTGGCATGCGCAATGGATGAAATGTGGTTGAGGTGACTTGATGTTTGCAGTGCGGTGCCATATAAACGGAGGTACTCACATTTGTATGTGCAGGTATTGAGGTTGAGCGTAGGCGGTGTTTGTATGGGAGACGATTTTGGTGGGAGATTTGTATGAGGGAGAAGAGAGGGAAATTTGTATGGGGGGAGCGTTGGCCTACTGCCTTTTTACTGCGCCTGGGTGATTGTGTGTAGAGCAAGACTCAAGCTGCCCCAAATTTTCTAAGGGAGGGTGCAAGAGGGAGGGGTCTTGCAAAAAGCGGGCAAGCGGGCTGTAGACCGTGGACGTAGACACAGTGAC
Organism: Hypoxylon intermedium; assembly: GCA_028566675.1. NCBI lineage: Eukaryota > Fungi > Ascomycota > Sordariomycetes > Xylariales > Hypoxylaceae > Hypoxylon > Hypoxylon intermedium. The sequence goes on from JAOXNK010000004.1 coordinate 331,504, forward strand.
CGAGTGATTTTGGCTGGCAACTGGCAGACTGGGGGGGGGTTGACCAAGCGAACCCAAGCAGCAGCTACCTGGGCTGGGGGTGGTCTAAGGTCATTGGGATGATGGAGCTTGCTAACATGTGTGGGCTGCCGGGCTGCCTCGTACCGACTCAACCTAAAATAGGTGGAGAGGTACATAGCTTCCCGTAGCGCTGTAGGTACGTTCATGTTGCAATCAGCACGATACAAGGAAGGAGGTGACCTCGGATCTTACAGTGTAGCCTTCACTGTATCTAGAAGCTAGGTTGGTGTTAGGGACGGAGTAGACGAGCCTGGTTGCTTTGTTATTACTGTATCAATCTCCTTTATCAATTCATTGATTCATTCATCATTCGCAGCAGCAGTGGGCGGCAGCGCCAGCCAGCCCAGCCTAATCCTTTCATGAAGCATAAAGTACACATCACTATCTTACCTAAGGAGGTACACTGACCAAGACAGACATACTTCGTAGTCTCTTTCTCCTCCTGTATGCGAATGTTCCAACGAAAGCAATGAAGACGGAAATGGTTGCAGTTTCCCCGACTATCACCGGAATGATGCTGGGCAGAATGGCCCAGACAAAAAAGGGGAAGACACAAGTACAAGACAACCTAATCCTACCAGGCTTAGCTTGACCTCTGATACTGTGTACTTTGGACGAGAATGGTCTCATTGATTCTCTTTTTCTATTTTTGCCACTATTCTGGACACTCAACATCCCCTGTAGTCGCCTACTCCTCTTCCGAAACAATGCCCATGGACATAGGACTACCTACCATTGCCGACAATAACAACAAGATTATAGGATACTAGCACTATCATATCTGCTTTCTATCCCCCAACTGCACTCTCTTGTATTTTCCAATAACAGAAAGCAGCCTGCACGAAATGAAATAGCCATACAACGATGAATCCCTAGGACTTGGAGGAAGAAGGGTGTGCCAAATGAGAGAAGAAACAAAGATCGGCTATAATTGGCAGTATCAGAACTGATGTCAAAGCTAAAAGAGGTACAGACTGTACTTGTCTAGGTACCTTGCAGTCCCTTGTTAGTGCGACGGTACTTTGCCCATGCTATCAAGCTTGGATTTCCTCATTTCCTGGTGGATGATTTTTACTTTTGCCTGGCCTGGTCCTTTGCAGCTGATTACAACCACACAAAAATTCTAGCTGCGGTTCTGGGAGTCCGGTGCTCCCCTCTTTGCTTGCTGTGACCAGATTTCCCCTTCTCTCCCCCTTTCTCCCGCATTCAGCTTCAAACAAAGCTGCACATCCGCACATTTCCAAGGTTGTCAACCACTCAGCGCAAGTTGTCACAACAAGATTCCTTTCTTGCAGGGTCTTGCTTCACAATGCAATCGCTATATCGGATTCTTTATTATTCGTGAATCACGGCCTCTGTTATTGTTGAATATTGATTGCATTGTCCTTTCGCCGTGCTAGGTGCGAAGGCTCGCATCTTGTTTTCCCTTCCACTATGGTGAATGTCCTATTCCCATTGGTCATTATACTACACGACACCCCTTGGATGGATGCGGATCGCGTAGAGCATCCATACATGCGACACAATATATCAGAACAATCGTCAGGGGCTATCGTGTGTCTGTCTACACAGGCAAATATCAAAGCAACTGGTTTATGGGCCAATAAACTCATGATCTTGCATTCGCGGCTATCCTGGTTGTTGCACTGGCGTAACTCCGCCCCCGCAGAGTCCCGTAGAGCCTGCTTGAGCTCTCGCATCCTCCAAGATTCCCGTCCCCCTTTAAATTGCTACAACAATATCTTGTCGCACTAAATTTGAAGGTGCACCACTAGATTATCGAGGCGCATATGGTAAATATTTGCAACACGGGACTGAAGCCACACTACCACATAGGACGACCAAGGGGCGAGATGTGAAGCTAATGGAAGAAACAAATCCTTCGAGTTATGTTATGACGACTTATCATTTCGCCAGATGTCTCCTGATGAAATCGTTCACATAGCATGGTCTCGATGGAAAGCGGTTTGGTTGGCCGGTAGACTCCGCGTAATCCTACATAAAGTACATACAGCTGTAGCCAGCATGGTACTTCATACAGGTTTGGAACATTGGAACATTGAAACATTGGTCGTGCCTACACTAGATTCGTCAGCCATGCTGCATGCTGCATTATCAGCAGCGACAAGCCGGAAGGCTGTCTCTCATTCCTGCTTGCGAGGCATCGGATGTCTTGCTAGGCCAAAATCATCGAAGCGGAAAATCAGCCAAGTACCAGTGCCACATGTGTACACGGGTACATCCCATTGCACAAGCAATTCACGCTACACCAAGAAGAGACAGCACGATACTTGAGATGGATAAGGCCCGTGTGCATCGTCATTTGAAGGTATGTAAGTGTATTTATTGTGCTTCCGTACTTCCCATACTGATTACATCTTCGTTAGTGTTAGCGTAACGATGACCTACACGTATTTTTCTTCCCTCTCTATGAATCTGGCCCCACTATCGACCACACCATTGCAAAACAGCCTTGATACCGGCAAAGGCAAAATGCCTTGGCTAGGAATCTGATCACAGCAGGTGATGCAGCGGGCCTATCTGTGTACGTACTTACACTATCTCCATATGTATGTATTTACATCATATGTTATCAATCAAGCACCAATAAACATCTATTTAAAGCATTGCTTATTTCGCGGAATCACCCTTCAAGCAGGCTGCCGCCCTACTGACAGGCCAGACGGCATCACATCAAATCGTTGCATCAAGCTGGGCATAGGTACACTTATGCGTCGGAACGCCTAAATTCACGGTAATAACGACTACTTTCACGGTGACCCACCAGCGCTAAGCCTATTATAGCAGATTAGTGTAAGTATTGAAATTTCAATACATCGCCCACTCAAATTCTTGTACCTTTCTTGAACAGGCCCCATGGAAATTGAATTATAATA
>JAOXNK010000004.1:341772-351863 GCA_028566675.1 Hypoxylon intermedium
GGGAATGGTCACAGTGCTAAGCACAGTGTACGCTTTTATTACGCACATGAGCTAGTTCTAATTATTTTTTACTCCTGTACATCCAACGCGACGGTAGGTCGCCTCACTTTCGATCTCACAATGAAATCGTTCGAATTGAGTGGACTGCAGACTTGGCATCTTCTGAACTTTTTCTAGTCATACATAAATCATTATACTTGCCTCGTAGATTATCATTGCTATTGGAGTACACTTCACCATGGCTTCTTCGACGCGATACTGGCTGGACAAGGTCTACCTCACATACTTCCTCATCCACCTGCCGGTTCTCTTCTGTATATACATGATCCATAGACCCCCCTAAGGCGGCACGCATCATCTAACATCGTCATCCAGGTGTCGACCTCGTCCCTCTGTACCCAGCCAGTCTCTGGGTGCCCGAGTCGTCACCGCTGCACTTCTTGTATGAGCTGCGCGTGTACTACATAGAGACGTACAACGACCAGTTCTTCGCGCCGCCTCCCGCGCCCATCCCGAGCTTCTTCCCGCTGTTTGCCTTCTTGGAGTTGGTGTTCCATCTGCCCGTGTCGGTGTGGGCCGTGCGCGCGCTCGTCCGCGGGTTGGATGGCCGCGCCGAGTTACTGCTTCTAGTGTATGGTATCGAGACGGCGCTCACGACCGCGACGTGCATGTACGAGGCCTATCTCTGGGACCCGGCTGTGGTGACGGCAGAGCAAAAGGTGGTTCTCCTGGGTGGTCTGTACGGTGGATATCTCGCTGTTGGTAAGTCCAATGCCCACCACTAAACCTACTGATGCCTCCCAGGCTTTGGTGTGCTGACTATGCTACGGCAGCGCTCCTGTTGACTGCCGACATGTACCTACGGTTGTCGAAACGTCTCGGCGCAGTTGATACTAGGAAGAAGGTCCAATAGTTACATGTGTATAGAACTAATCGCCGGCTTATCGAGTTATGTGGGAAGCCATTGGACCTAATGCCAATTCATTAATAGCAACTAGTTATCTTAATTGTAACTATCATTACATATCGTCACCGTAACCCTCTATAGGTACAGTTGATAGCTCCACGGCCATAGTAACACATGATTCCTCGTCATTTCTCTACTATGTACAAGAATCCTCCAATCCGCCACGTTGATGGGTATCGCAACGGTTCAATCCATTCGTTTCGAGTAGCCCCAGCCGTTGCCTACGCCGTTCATGCCATAGCCCAGAGGCGTGGCACCGCCGAGACCACGGCCCTTGAGCCTCTTGGGCAGAATGATGCCGAAGAAGTAGACAGCCGAAGCCAACGCGCCGGTGATGAAGGATACGAGGGCATAGAATACGGTGCTAGCGTAGATGTGCCCTCCCATCCCCTGCCACTCGACTTTGCCCTCGGTCTTGGGCAGGGCCGGGGTCGGAAACCACCTGACGCTGAAGCTCAGAGGAAGGGGATCGCCAATGACCAGCTTCCTCGTGAAGCTGCCGTCCATGTGGCTGAGCGGGCTCGTGCTGTACGCGGCGCCGCTATCGAGGATACCGCTGTCATGTTTATTATGCAAATGATGTTTGGGCGTGCTGTGCAGCAGAATATTGAGGTGGGTGCTGATGTGCAGATGGCTCAGCTGCAACGTGCCAGCCAAGGCAAACACTAGCGGAATGTATTCTTGCTGGTAGGGTTTCTCGCCGACCACCTCGACATGCGCAGGGGGACGGGCCGGGAGGCGGCAGGACAGAGGCGCATCGCTGTGGATGTAAAACTCCAGCAGGTGGAAGAAGGGATCGTCGACCATGGGTATGGTGCAGTTCATCTCGCCTTCGACGCCGTAGTGGAACTCGAGAGGCTTGCCGGTCTCGTTGCATACGGGAAAGGGGATCCATTGGATCTCGTCCTTTGCGTTCTGGATGTGCTCGCCCGTCTCTCTAGCGAGATTGTCAACAAAAAGGGGCCTCGGAGAGCTGGGAGAGATGAGACTGAAGATGGCCCGCGCACAACTCACATGCTCCGGTTCATGCACTCGACGGTGATGGGTGCGCTGTAGTGGTAGGATGGCAGGACGCCTTCGTTGAGATCGGGGGTTGCTGTCGCAGTTCGGGCCAAGAGCAGCAACGCGCCCAGGGCCAGGCGCGTGAATGAAGGCATGGTGATTCCCCTTTAGCGATGTTGTTGTAGCCGTAGTAGGAACATGTCGAGGCTAGGGTGAGGTAGGGATAGTGTGGTGAGTAGGTAGGTATTGTTACAGTCGACACTTGTCCGACATCTAAAGGAAGGACAAAGGCTGAACAACAGCCTGGTCAAATTGGTTGGATGGATGTTGTACTGTGCAGCCCTCGACGCAAAGCAACTCGGGAGGTTTGAGTGATCTGGACCAGGGTACGTACACTAGCTCTAGAGCTAAAGTTAGGACCAGGTTGCTTTTTACTTCTCCTACGTGCAACACTGCTTTTGTGCATGCTAAGCACTCAGGCACTCGATCAGATAGATAGGCGCGTAGTCGGCGTATCGGGAAAGCGAGGTATTGGCTCTATGTCTTCTCATAATCCCAACATCCTTCCCTCTCCATCATCACCATCACCATTATACCGTTACTGCTACGTACTATATATTTGCGCACAATCGTCGCCATCCACTCTGACAATTAACTTGGATTACTCATTGTAGTCCTTCAACGTGGCTTCTCGCAGGTGGCCAAGATGGCAGTCAACTGCAGATCCCACCCTTGACCATCATGCTTCTCCCCGAGATGCTTCACGATATGCTCATACAGCATGCCCTTCCCTTTGAGCTTGCTCTCTTCGCTCCAGTACGAGTTGACCATCCAGTCAATCATCATCTTGCCACTCTGAAGATAGTACTCGGCGCTGTCGATGCGGACGCTGTGAGACACCGTCTCGACCTGGATATTCTCCGCTCCGTGGGCTCTCAACTCCTTTTCGATTCCCTCCGGGTTCACCCACTGGGTCTTCCCGTTGACGGCCACGGGTGCCGGATTTGGCATCGGTGCGTCGAAAGGGAGAGTCTCGAAACATGACCGAAGGTCCGGGAACCAGCCCCTATTATCCTTGTGCCAGACACTGAATGCGAACACGCCGCCTGGCCTGAGGATCCGCATGGTATCTATGAGTGAAGCCTATTAGCCGTCGTCTCTCCGAGTCGTGCCTGCTCTCTCTTCTGCGTACCTCGTACCACCTCCTCCGGCTTCGGGAAAATATGCATGCCAAAGTTGATGGTGACGTGGGAGAAGGACTGGTCTGGGAAATTCGAGTGCTACGACAGGACCATGTTAGATGCATTCGGCTCCTTATACTTGGCGTTGCGCGAACTCACCTGGGCATCACCGACACCGGTTTCGACATTTACCCAGTTGTGCTTGGCAGCCCGCCTCTTCAGTATGTCCACGAGGTTTCCGTTGAAGTCGGCGCAGACTATCTTGCTCTCCGACAATAGCCCCTTATCCAAGGTGTCTTGCAAATGCGCCACCACGGGTCCCGTCCCACAGGCCTTGTCCAGCAATACGAACGACCTGCTAGTCGACTCGTCCAGACCTGCTCGGGCAAGCAACCGTGCTGCAGGAACTCTCATAATTCGTTCCGAATCCGCGACAGTTCGCTCTAATTCCTCATCGCTGAGGTTAATTATGCTCCCGAACATCTTTTGCAGCTCTTTCTGCTGAACGCTCTCCATGGTGAATTATTTGGGTGTAGGTGAGTCTGAAGAATGCGAAGTTGCCGTAGCAGTGAAGAAGCTATATTTTCCGAGACAATGAACACCATGAGTTCCTAGGTAGTTGCGCTGTGCCACCCGGTTTGTTTGCGCCTTGTTCCCCTTTTAAAAAGGCGGTCAGGGGCGTATAGCTGGCCGGGCAGTAAAGCCATCAACGTACAAGTACTTACGGTGACACAGCGCAACTACCTCCCCGTCAGTGAAGTCTCCGGAAAGTCTCCGACACGGGTGTGTAAAGGAGAAGCCTTGATGTCATAGCCAATCAAATCATCATCTGCGATGACGCTGGATCATGGTATGCATGTTGGTGCAGACAACATGGAAGTCTAATATCATATTCGTTTTTCATTTACATATTATAGTGTCTCTTACTCGGCATTCTCAACCTCACTTCGCCATTGTGAGTTATGTATTTCCCAGCCCATTTTATCGTGTAGTCCGCCAGCAGTTGCGAAAGAAGCCTCGATTCAGGGACTAGCTAGGAGTCAACATGTGGGAGACGTTAGAGTAAGCTTGGGCCGAATATAAAGCGAGAAAAGGCACGTATCGTGCGAGCGTACATGGCCCATCCAGTGCGGGACTGGCATCTGCAAGCTAGTCGTCCCGTCGCAATCATAACCAGGGCTGCTGTTCTTACACGTGGGTGGAATGCGGCGCTCACTAGTAGGGTTTATCATCTTGCGGCTCGGGTAAGGCGAGCGTCGTCCATTTGGTTCATTGCAAGCCGGTTGCTGTATACCGTCGAGCCTGCAGGATATACTCGGCAAGGCTATTACAGCTATGGCAATTATAGGTCGACTGAATAAGTGATCCATCGTGGATAGGACCAGAATGCCATCCTGACCGGCCAATGTGAAGCTGAAAGGAGTCAATAAACAAATATGCCCATAATGACGATTTTAAGGCTATCATATGGCTAAATCCAAGACCTTTGGGTATTTCAGAGATCCATGGATGCCTTCGTACTCGCCCAGCCAAAGCAAGTCTCCTTCCCGCGAACTTATTCCTACTCGCCTCTATAAGTCTGCAACTTCACTCCCACCAACCTTAACAAACGCCCACACATTTCAAGTACGTGGCCAGTTGCGTTCAGTACTGTAGATGAACTGCCTCGTAGCCTCGTTGCTCTTAGACATAGATCAGGATAACCACTTCACAAGCCACGATATTCTCATACGACGAGATGCAACTCGGATACTGCTTACATGTATAAGACGCTTTCGCTTGAACCATCCAGGCCGTATACTAGCTAAGACGTCGGCCTAGCCAGCCGAGCCTTGAAATATGCGAGCACTAGAATATCACCCGTTTCATGACATCTGAGGGGCTAGTCCTCCCCTGCAAGATATTTGGTGCGTAGGTAATTTATCAATATGCTAGAGTACTACCGAGACGCCCACAGTCGGTCACCTATTTCAATCCGGTGTCGTTGTATAGAATCTTTGCTATTCCAACGCCTGATACATGAACTGAGCTTCCTATAGCTCGAGTCACCGGAATTAATCCCCCCCTACCGAATGCCTATACTTAAATCTTCACATGCTTCCTGCTTTCAATAGAAACCCATACTCCTGTTGGCTATTGGCGACACGACGAATCCCTCCACGGCTCGCCTAACTTCTTTTACGCCGCGCGCAATATCCCTAATATCCGCGCCGCCCTCGTTATTGCCGCGTCCATTAGCAGACATCCAGTTGTCGCAATCCGCGATATGCTCACTAACCCAGGGATCCAATTTCGCTTCGGGACGGCCATTTCGGCTCAGGTCACGGACCCATTGGCCAACAGCATATGTGATCCATTCCACTATTCTTAAGGCCGGACCCCCGGAACGGCACCTCTTGTGCCTCAAACGTTTGCTCCAGGACGCGGACCACGAGATCGTAGCTTACTCCTAGGTTGAGGAAGACAATGACAGGCCAGTTGACGTCGGCACCGATCCTCGCATCCTGGGCGTTCTCAAAAGCATAGCGGCATATCTCCGGTAGCAGGGTGGGAACGGGGAAGATAAAAGAGTCATTGGAAGAGCGGTGACAAATGTCTTGAATCTGGGTCACCAACAGTTCGTAGGGTTGAGGCGGTGGATCCCCAGCCTGTGCCCCACGCCTACGACGCTCTGTTTCGTACGTTGCCCATTGCTCTGCAACGAGCTCGTGGGTTTGTTGAATGAGGCTGCTCCAGGTCTGGGCGATGGTTGTGACATTTCGGAAGTCGGCAACGTGATAGATAAGAAGGCAGAGATCGTAGTAACCGGCTTGGTCGGCGTAGCCATTGAAGAGCTATTGGTCTTATTAGCAATCGCTCGTTTACGCTTCAAACTACAGATCCCCATCAGAGGCCCTGTGTGGGTTGATACTTACTTCAGAGAGAGGCTGAATCTTGCCGTCCAGGACTGTCTGAATCTCTGGCTGGCGCTCCGGGGGAATCCTGCTATCTACTTTCAATCTTTCTAATAGGTCGTCCTGAATATGGGCAACCTCCAGCAACTCGGTGACGTCGTGATTGAGGAGTTGCTGTTCTTGCCGACTCACGCCGGTGGTCATAACACTAGCATTCGTCTTCGCTTTACTAAGTAGAGTGAGGCGGTCCTTGATGGAAATGGGGAAATCGGATTGTGCAAGGTCGGCCTGCACTTTCGCAGCGTCGAAATAGCGCGACCGCATCGTGTAAAACCGACACAGGAGGTCTGCATGCTCGACATCTTTAGCAGCCAGGCGGCTGAGGAACGTGGTGACATGTGGCGATTCGATGTTGAGGAGGCGATCGGTCCATCCTTGTTGTATGTACCATTCGTACAGATCAAAGTGGAAAACCTCGTCTGGCGAGTTGCTTACAACGTCGTAGGCTTCCGCGCGTTTAGTTGCAATCAGGGTCTGCTTGCCGTCAACCATCTCGGGCTCGCGGCTGCTGGCGGCATCGAGATCCTGAAGGACACGGTAAATCAAGCCGTAGGAAACTTTGCGCTCCTCAAAGAACTTTGCCCTCGGGTCCCCTACCGGCTTACCGTCATTCACCCAAGAGAACGCAGCATTGCCTCGGTCCTTCTCGCTAGCTACAACGAGGCATAACTGAATCGCGCCGGCGTAATATCGTAGGGTGACATATTGCTGAATTGCCGACTCGAGATTCGCCTGCGTGAGGCTTTTCGCCACCTTCTGGAAAAGCCGCAAGCTCTCGTGGAGTAGTGTGCGCGACGTGTTTGGGTTGAGGCTTGGGTCGGACGCCCTCTTCAGCTGCTCCTGAGCCTTGAAAATGATCACGTCGTCGGGGCTGCAGAAACTACCGCATTTCCGCCGAAGCGCATCTGCTACCGTCTCGACATTTGACCCGTTCTCGATATTTCGATTCACAATGGCTTTCACCAGAACCTTTGCTAATTCCTTACCACTGTCTTGCGCAAAGAGCTGCTCAAATGTGAGATCACGAAGCTGCTGACGAGAAACATCATCAAGGCGGGCGAAAATATCAGCGACTCGCTCGTCGAAGAGCGTCGTGACGAAAGATATGCCTTCAGTGATACCTGTCATCAGAGTTTCCAAAGCATGCATGGCCTGATGTTCGCCCTGAAAACCAAGCTCCTCCTGTTTGCTTCCGGCTCTCCGTAGATCGGCGGGTCCAGACAAGCCTTGGATAAAAGACCTGTTCGCATCAAGAAAACTTCGTAGACTCTCCACGCTCCCTTGGACATCTTTCAGCTTGTCGGTCGGGATGGCGCTGTTGATTATTAATGCGCCAGTACTATCGGCCCCCGTTTGGATAACCTTCGATCTCCATAGTGACCGAACAAGTCGGCTAAGATATAGAGTCAGCGCGGCATGACGCGTCGAAGGCTGTACCATCTCCACGGTTGCCGGCTGTCCGTCCTGCTCAGGAAGCCTCGGGTTTCCGCCAAAGCTGATATACACTTGTTTGGCGCGGTCTTGGGCTACCTGGTCGATAGCGCCACGAGCCATCCCAGGGCGGCCGTTGTCTCCTTGGCGACACGCAACGGCGAGCGCAGCTGTGATGGTTTCGACATGCCCATAAGCGCTCTTAAACTTGCTCACCTCAACCTTTATGCCTTCCTCCCCAGCAGCGCCTCGGATAGCTAAAGCGAATATATCGACAAGTCTCTTACGCCGGATTATATGTATCCCCTTGTTCGTGAGAATAGCAAACTCGCAGCCATTTGGATCGTCAAACTGCACAGCCAGTTCATTCCCGAAACCTTGTGGTTGTCCGGTTGCAGCGAACGGCTTCGTAATGAGACTGACGTCTTCAGCCCGGCTATCATCCCCGAGGTCAATCCAGTTGGCATGCTCGTAGTACCGCAAGTTCTGGGTACCGCGACCGTAATTGATCCGCCCGCTGTCGGGTGTGGATACGAAAAGGCGATCGAAGCGATTGTCTTCTTGGTTGCTAACGAAATCGAGAAAATAACCTGGCGCGAAGCGGATCCCTCGACGACTCGGGTTCATGCTTCTAGATTGAATGTCAACAGCTTCGGCAGCAACGCCGAACCGATCTTGCCGCTGTCTCCGTTGATCAGTCGGTGGGAATTTGATGGACTGCAGCTGCATGCTCTGGGGCGCTTGACTTGGAGAGTTCAGCATATAAGAGGCAGCACTAGTGGCGCTCATGAATAGGCGGCACCCCGTGTTAGTCAAGGCCATGATGTGAACTTTGAAGTCCTCGACAGCTGATATGGGACTGATCGAAACGATCCCAATGTGCTCGGTAAGTAGAGGCGAGCCAATGCTGAGCGCGTGAGCAATATCGCGTAGGAAGTCGTCCTTGGTCTTCTCGATGACCTTGGTAAGCTTGTTCGGAGATTCCATGTGGTAGGTACGCACAGTCGATAAGTTGGAAAGAGAATATAGCAACTTCCTACTGTCATCGACAACGATATCGACAATGTGCTCGTCTGCAGTCTTTCCCCAGAGGATTTGCGCTGGGGTGGGGACTGCGGCGGTCCAAGGGCGGTACGTGTGATTCAGTTTCTCAGTCCTACTGGTGAACCACTTCTCTTCCTGCTGGTACTTTAGCTCGTAAATATCGTTATCCGAGTGGCCAGCGAAGAATATACGTCCGTCCGCGGAGCCGGCGATGACGCGCGCGTCGGTCCCCTTGAGATTCAGCGACATCTTGGTGCCGTAAAGTTCGATGGTTTTGGTGCCGCCCGGTGCGTCCTTGGCAGCGACCCCTAAGAGGAACATCTCGGAGATTGTAGCGACGACCAAGATGTGTGTGATGATGGGGTTGAAGACGTTGGGCTTCGGAGCAACGAGCTTCACGGCGGTGATGGTATGCTGGCTATCTTCGTAGCCGATAAGCTCGGGGTTCGGGTGAGTGTAATCCCAAAGGTAGAGGCAGTTGTCGATAGTGATATATGCGTGATTCAGGTCGGCCAGTAGCCCCATCAGAGTGGAAACCTGACCTCTATTAAACTGCTCCATGACGTTCTGTGGGATCGGGTACATGTGCGTTTTCTTGAAAGGAGCCCAGGCGGAATCGGTGTGGCTAACATCGTAGTCGGAGGACAGCTCTGCGGGTTGGAAGGGTCAGAATGTAGCTGGCGAATAGAGCTGGAATGTGGAATGTAGCCAAATACTCACGTCTACAATAGGAATCAAGTTGGGGATATTCGCCATCCTTGGTCAGGGCATTGTTGATGTAGGTAGCAGCCTTGGCTAACGGAGGCTGGGGAGGTAGATTTTGAACTGGGAGATTCTGTAGGGCCTGCTCTTCGGCAGGTTGCGTAGGAGCATCGAGTCCCAGGCTGGCATCTTGACCGAATCTCGCGACCTGCCCACCGCCGGCTGAGTTCTCTCGGAATAGTCGACGTCGAACAGGATCTTGCTGTTGGGCGTTGTAGCGTGATGCGACGGCGGGAGTATGCAAGAAAGCGCCCGGCAGTGCATGGGACGGCGTCTGTGCGAAGGCCATGATGTACGCGCCTAAGTGCAGAACCAGGCGCAGCGACGGTCGCGAGAGGAGTGGGGGGAGAATTGATCAACAAGGGAGTAAGGGAGAGAAGCCAATGCAGGCGGGCAAGGCACCGAGATGCTACCGGGGCATCAACGGCGTTGTCGAGCTGGTTCCCTCCAGAAGGGTGATAGACGAGAAGTATGGAGGGATACTGAATAATCGGCGGGCGGAAGACGCGAGAAGGCGGTGGTGGTGCTCGTATCGATTGGAGAAGATGGTTGGGTGGAAGAGAAATGCGCAAACCTGAAGTTATACAGGTTTCGGTGTTGGTGTATCGATGAGAAGGCTGGTATGAAGGTGCAAGTTCCAATACCTGCATGTAGGTAGTAGGATATGTAGGTAGGTTGGGTTTTTCGAAAGCGGTAGCTAGCTTGGAGAACAACGCGCGCTGCAACTCCCTGAAGCTCTGAGATTTTTTC
>JAOXNK010000004.1:351963-363530 GCA_028566675.1 Hypoxylon intermedium
ATTGCGACTCTTGTCGGGCCTCCAAAGCCGGGGCGGCGATGGCGACGCCGGCAAGGGCAAGGGTAGCGGCAACGGTGGAGTACATTTTGCTTTGATGGAACAGTATTTGGCGAGGTTGTATCTTCACTGAGCTGATGTGGTAGTGTAAAAGTATGAGTCTTATTGATGATGGTGTTAGAATGACAATTAACATGCGGATGCTCTACATTTATATCTTCAAGGCGTGGCCACTCCATTCTCGAAGCGACATTGCCACTGTCTTCAGTCTCTCCTACAAAACTAATTTTGGCCATTGCAGGTAGACATGCTCCATTTCCTGAATAAGTTGGGATGATTCCAGCAGTCAGCGTGTGCGAACAACACGAGCGCATTTCGATCGTATTCCCAGGATGGAGAACTAAACGCCGATGGGCTGAGGGTGAGATGTCCCGTTTAGGGAACAACGTTGCGGAATTATGCAGTAGGTTGTGGGTAGGGCTGTCAGCGCTTATAGATGTCGCGTCAGCATCATGAGTTGCAAGCCCGAGGTAGTATACCATACTGGCCAATGCTCCCCCTTGGTCGATTTATAATAGCCTAATGAGAAGTGCTGTTTCGTTTAGGTGCTCTTGCTAAATTTATACTCGAGCCATATTTATTAGTCAATACGTATACATACTACTATCGTATCGTATACTAACTAGTACTACTTCAAGCATACACGGCATTGACGGTAACTCCTCTACAGCTTGACCCTTGATCCGGCGCACTCGCTGTTAAATACAGGTCGCCGTTGCTACCTAACCCTGTGCCAGAGCTTCCGAAGCAGATTGAAAATTGATTCATGATGCCAAGGCTACAGCTGAGAGTTGAGTCGGTGTTCACTTGACAAGTCGGAGGCGCCCAGCCGCCGCCCGTTGGATCTGCGTCCCAGTACACCTTATTCGACGTGGACGATTCGAACGTATTCAGGATATACCCATCTGCAGCGTTGACCAATCGCGACTGATCATCAAGGTAGAATGCTGTGGCCGGAGATGAAGGGTTGGAGACAGCAAAGGTGAGGATCTCGGAGCCCGCCGAGTTGCCACTTGAATAAAGCTCGGCAAATTTGTTATTTGATCGGGGGAGAAAGTTTTTCTGAGCTCCCGAGCCCCTCGTAACACCGCTTGCTTCGAGGTAGAATGTAGGTGTTGGAGTTGGGGTCGTGAGGGTTTCGGTCGAAGACGACATTCCCGAAGATGTCGTGAGAGTTTCGGTCGAAGATGACATGTCTGAAGATGTCGTGAGAGTTTCAGTTGAAGATGATATGTCTGAAGACGTCGTGGCAAGTGCACTGCTGACAGATTCACTGCTGATAGAAGTCGATGTGAGTGTTGACATAGTGGCAGGTGCACTATCCGTCGAAACCAAGGAGGAAGAGGAGGAGGACGACGACGTTTCTGTACTGCTAGTTGAGGATGATAGTGTCGATGCTGTCGTGCGAGACGCACTGCTAGTTATCGATGAAGTAGCTGAGGCCGAAATAGACAATGTGCTGTCGCTTGAAGACGAAGACCCTGAGCTAATCGTTTGGCTTGCACTGAGGGTAGACGACAAGGTGTCTGCACTAAGTGAAGCGGAACTTGAACTAGCTGGAGCGGAGCTTGATGTCTGGATAAAAGTACTCGGGCTCTCTAAAGTGGTACTTGATAGTGTGTTGATGTACGATGAATAGAGTGTGCTCGCCGAGTAGGATCCCGCACTTCTGGAATAAGTTTCGTTCCTCACCGACGAGGACGTAGTCGCGAGATATGTCCCTGAGATTGAGGTTTGATACGAAGCTGTAGGGCTGATCACACTCTCCAACATTGTACTTGTGGTCACGGCGGCAGAGCCTGTTGATGACCCGGCAGTTGAGTTTGCTCCATAGCTCGTAGGCTGCGTGGTTGACGAGCCAACTGTCGAGCTCAACGGTCTACATGGGCGCTTCTCCTTTCTTGGGGCTGCTGAAGCAAGTGTAGCCAGAAGCGCCAACTTTTTCAAATGCATGTTGAAGGATTGTAGCTCGTTAGGAACCTAGGAACGAGTGATTGCTACCGAAGGAAAACCTGTTACCATGTGACGGTACGAGGGACCACCCAGCTTTATCTCCTTTAACAGATGAGATCACCATCGGATCGTCCTTTCTCAAGATAATAGTTGATATGACTTGAATGCCAATGGGCTAGGTTCGAAGAGTTAGGGGCGCGCCGGCAATGATGAGCCGGGTCAGCCGCTTGAATAGTTAGCGAGAGCTGAATGGACTATCCTGAAAGTAGCTAGCCAGCCGTATTCCCGACTCGAGATGGCAATTTCAGCGCCGAACTATCTCGCAGCTAGCCGTGTCATTTCGGTCTAGACCATCAAACTATCTACCTAGGACCTAGGTAGGTATCCATTTACGTGGTTGAATGGACCACCTCGTATATTAGAGTAGCTGAGTAGGTAGCTTGGATCGATCCAGCATATCCGACTCTATAATGCAACCGGTATTAGTTGATAAACTTCCCTCCACAGCCACCGCAGAACTCGGCTGATATCTCATCCACAATAATGTCCTTGAGATGGGGCGCCATAAGAGCAAGGTCTTCACGCTTCAGGCACTTGGATCCGCACACGCTGCATGTCCTCGACATGCCAGGGGCTAGGATGGCGAGGCCCGTGGTCGCGCACGTCGCTACGAGGTAGGTCAGCAATGTTCTATAGCCACGTGTACATGAGGAGCATAGCATGTGGAATTAGGCAAGCGAGTAGGGGAAGGAATGCGTACGTACCAAAAAGATGACCCTTGGCACATCGTGACGACTTTCCCGTCTGCTTCAGGGGGGTTTCGCAGAAAGCACAGACCTGGCTACGGCGAACGATACTAAACTGGTCTCGCAACGCGGTCCGCTTCTCGTGTTCCCTTGCCGGCGTTATAGCGCCCGAGCCAACTCCCGGCACGGGTGGGCCACCGCCGTACATCCACTCCCACGCCCTCGCCTCCGTGCTCAATTTCTTCATGGCGAGGGTGGCGTCGGGTTCCTCTCGGTCGTTTCTTCCGAACAGAATGCGGCACTTGTTCCCTGCAAACGTATCTCTACCGGGCCATATAGTACCGTACTGGCTGGCAAAGACCGCGGTGATGCCTCCACCAGGGCTGGCTGTCATGCCCCATATGCGGATCCTATTGACATGAACCTGGTCTTGGGTATCGATTCCGGCCAAAACGTCACCAGAGTCATAGTCGTCGTCGTCGTCATCCTCGTCATCCTCTTCCTCTGCATCGGCGATGTCTAACTCCACATCGTCGTCGTCATCATCATCATCATCCTCGGACTCCGACTTGACGCTAGCAATGTCGGCGGCGATTCGATATGCCCACTGTCGCGGTAGCTGGTGCTCCACGATCTGGCTGATTTCGGTAGCCCACTTGGGTCCGGAGCCCCCATCTTCGGGGTTGGGAGGTAAGGGGAGATTGGTCTGGTACCATCCATCGTTTTCGTAGGTAGCTGAGAGTCGGCAAAGCGAGTAAGAGGGTGTAGATGTACTTTGCGATAGCGAAGGGGGGTGGATGATAAGTCCTGCAACAGGTCAGCTAGGAAGACTGACGAGAATAGGAGTCGACACGTACCAGTGATAGGATTCTGGCCTAGATTGTCTTCTTCCATCTCCGGGTACGTTGTGTCGCAATCATCTGTAGAATGCGGAGCCATCTCACTTTGATCTCTGTCTAACGCAACTTGGAATGCCTGCACCTTGGCAGGGGTTGCTATTATGCCTCGACATACTTTGGAAGAGCCGATCGTCCATATCTGGTACTTGGATTAGAGGCATGTCCAAGAGGAAAGCAGCAAAGCAACAGTCGAGTGACGGCTTACCAGGTCCTCCCAGACTACGAACGCGTCTGTAGATAGGAAGATGCAGACCCCGCTACTATTAACTCGTCCAACATTGATAGCTGGTGTTGCCAGGCCGTTACGCGGCGAGCTGATGGTGACTTCCCTGAAGCCGACGTAGTTGTTGGCAATGTACGAGATCATGCTAGTCTTCGAAGAGCCCCTTTTCAGCCATGGACTCCAGCTGAGGGAGAACGACGATTTGGATGGGGAATAATCTGGATGAGTCCGCTAGAAGCAATATAAGTGAGAGAAACTAGCACACGGGGGATAGAGCCATACGGAAAAGGTTGGGTGCGGCCCTTCAGCCTCGAATCTCGCAACTTCTTCGACCCTCCAAAGACCGCAATCTCCCGGAGGCGCATTGGAAGCGTGCTTTGCTTGGACTGACAGAATAGCAATATCATTCTGGTCGTTGGCGTACGCTAGCAATGCGCCACCCCCATCGGTATCTCTCGCCCAAGCAAACGCCGTGATATACTCTTTCGTGTACGCAGACTCGTGCCCTTCAGCTCTAGGCACAACCAGACCAGCCCCCACACCCCAAGCAGCTACCCACGGCCTCAGGGATCGAGCGTTGCGACCGCGAAGCTTGAGGCCGTTTTTGCCATCCGAGGCGCCTTCGCTGTAGACGGTAATAGTCCCAGCACCGGTGAGCACAGCCAGCGCCGACCTGTTCATGCGGCTCAGGCCGTTCGGCGACCACGCCAATGCAACAACGTGGTTCATGGAGCTGCCCTGGCTGGTGACCGCACAAGAACCGCCGCCACCAGGAACATGCTCATAGCAAGGGAACTCTTGGTGCACTACTTGGAACAAGGGCTGGTTTAGACCTGGGTGTCTGTGCTCGACGCTTGGGAAGCGGAGGGTCGCATCGTTGTACTGCCGGTGCACTCCGGTGCTATCGTCACCCTTGGTGGGGGTATTGATATACTCGGGGACGAAGATGAAGACGCAGTCGTCGCAGCCAACGGCCAATTCCGCGTCGGGGGACCACACGATATTATGAGTGCTCTTGGGGACGGCTGCCAAGCTGAACGACTCCAACGGCAGGATGCTTTTCTCAGACGCCATATCGAAGATGACTGATGACTAGGTCTCGACTCTCATGTGAGCGACTCTTTTTTTTTAAAGACCGTTGTAGTCTGTGGAATGGTGCTGTTGAGCGGTGCGGATGCCGTCGTATTGGCATGGCAAGATGAAGAGAATTTGATTAAAGATGTATTATTTAGGTATTCCCTCGTCACTCCTCCTCGCTCCTTCTTATACTTTAATGGGAAATGCAACCCGCTTTGCCCGCACTGCAGCTTCCGACAGGTGCAGCGGGTGCTGAGTATGTAGGTAGGTAGGCAGTAGGTAGGTACGATGGAGAAATATTGTAGGTGGGAAGTTTCGTTTGTGGCAATATTCCAACCGTAGGTAAACTTCTACGAACTTGAACGTAGCAGACTCACCATATCTACACAGATTTCCAAATCAATATTCGCGCCCAATGTCGGAATCTATTTTAATTATTATCATTATTACACCGTCTTCTAATCATCACGATTTCTTTGGCTTTGGGGACTCTAAATACGACCCAAAAGCCCACAGCGCCGCACAGCTAGCTAACGCTGTCGCACCCACCAGCTTTTTCGTATACCAGTTGTCGTCTGTCAATGGCTTGGCCATCTGGATCCTCTTCGACGACCGGGACTCCTTCTTACTTGGCTCCGTGGCATTGCTTTGCTTCGCCGCCGCCGCCGCTGCCGCCGCCTCCTGGTCAGCCAACGCCCGCAGCGTTGCAATAGTCTTGCCGAGCGCTAGCATATCCTCGTCGACAGTGGTATTCCTAGCTCCGTCGACTTCCACATTCTGAATGTTTCCGAAAAAATCGGTCAACAGTCGGCTTCGCGCCGCCTCTGCGCCGCCTCGGAACAGGTCGTATCGAACACCGGCGTGGGAATGAATCTTGTCGTAGGTGTAGCTGTCGAAAAGGTCGCCGACCGTCTTCTTACTGCTTAGGTCCTTGACTTCCGACTCCAGAAACTCGAGGTTATAGTATGTATACCGGTCGATCACAGCGACCCCGACGTCGTTATCGGCGTGGTGGGAATACGAAGATTGGTCTAGCTCGGACGACCCGGTAGCGATAATGTTGGGCGAGTAGAGCTTGCTGTACATGGTGTTCGCTTGGCACGTGTCGATCATGAAGAGGATTTCGTGGTATCTGTTCGTTATTGCCCTTGTTAGTCTGGACCGTTGTGCTAGATTTTGAAGTAGTCATCTCCGTATACCTTCTCTTCTCCCACATCTGCTCAAACGCATCTGCTAGATCAAATGCGCCAATCTCCTCGGCATCTTGAAACTTTAGAAACTCATTTCCTCCGTGGCCTGTCATGTATACGAAGATGTTGCTCCGGTCGTCAGTTAGCAGCCGTTTACTCCTAGGCATCTCGTCCCCGACGCGATCGGTCAGCAATCGAATAAAGTTCTCGACGGTGACCTCGTATCCTCGGTAGTCGACTTCGATGTTGTCCCCGTATAGGTCGACGGCACGGTCTGCGTTACTATACACGGTTCCCGGGAAGGCGTTGCGGGGGTTGCAAGCCATGTCGTCGGGAAGCATGAGGATGATCTGCGAGTCGGGGATGCCCAGCCGCTTGACGGTTCGGTACATGGATAGGACATTGGCAAGATGGCGATAGTTGAACCAGAATCGCGAGGTGCCAACGAGGACGGCCCAGTTGCTGGTGTGCTCGGCGGATACTGACTGTACGGGACCCAACAACGACGCCGCCAGCAGCGTCGGGAGGTGCAATACGCTAGACAACTTCATGGCCGGGCTTTAGGTATGCTGACTCCTTCGTTCGGTGTGGTTGTCGACGATGCTCGGGTCGTGCTGGTAGCAATGTCTAAATGTGAGGATAGAACATTTGAATAAGCCGTGATTCGTAATCGCATCAGGGGTTGGTACCTAGCAGACGTATGCCCCGGGCCTGGTCGGCGAGTGCTATCTCCGACCACCCACTAGGTTAGCACCTTCGGGCCGGGCTGCCAGGCAGGCGAACCCTGGAAGATGGACCAGAATTCGGACCCCCCCTTCCCCAATTCGGTGATCGCAACCGTTGACGAAGGTGGGTAAGGCAGGGTACCTAGGTAGCTTCTATGTAAGTCCTACCTTACTTACAGGCTTTGCCCCGCCTCGAAGGTCATCTTGCGCCTTCTCCGCCCTTGCATTGTGCGGCAGCTGAATTGGAGATGGTTAGATAGATACCTTCTTTCCTAACATTATTTCTCTCAGGTAGTACATGCAATCCTTGCCAAGGTGTATCTTCCACCGTCTGCACTCGGCACCCTTTTTTCTTTTTTCTTTTCTTCTCATCCCATCTGCACACCGATCGTTTGGGAGATTGGAGGTTGCACGGCAGTGAAAATGTTTTACTACGAAACAAACGCCTCTCCATAATGACATTGTGATCGAGTCCCAAATACCGAGACTTGCGTAACCACGGGCAGCATTTGCCTTGCTGTACATGCATAATACCCATATAGCTACATCTACCCAAGGCCTCGTCTGGCAAAAATCACATGCATCCTAGCGAACCTACTGTTGACCAGACACTCTCGAAGCCGCTCTATTTCTTCGCTTCTATCACCAAAATCTATCACCAAGATCTATCACCGAGATATCTGTCAGGAAACAGCTCATCTCTTCCTAAAAAGCATAAGCCGAGCCGAGCCTAGCCGGTAGACGATGCCATGGGGCGGCCACCGGCTTACATATTCATAGTTAGGTTCGTGCCGAGCGGAATGGCCTCCCCCTTTAAGCTCACAAGTAGAAACTAAGCATCCCAATGCAGACACGGGAAGCGCCTCGACGCCGCCGACAAGCAATGGCACCTTTCTTCGCCTACCCCGTACGACCCGCCACTAACGTATGGCGGATGGATGCAGTCCAAGACTGTTGGAGCCAGAATAGCTTCTATATTGCAAGAGAGGGAAGCCCAGGAGGAAGAGGAGGAGGAGGAGATTGCCATCACCGCCACCACCAGCCGAGGACCCGACGCAACTCCTACCAGCCCGATCAAGAAGAAGAACAAGAAGCGGTATAAGGTGGTGATACATAGCTCACCCTTCCTCCGATGCGTCCAAACATCCGTCGCTATAGCCGCTGGCATTGCTTCGACCACCTCGAATTCCACTCCATCCTCGCCTGTTCCCATCGAAAGATCCCCCTCTCCACGAAGCACCACCCATCTATCTCGGCCTCGTCCAACCACGAGTACACGTACAAACTCGTCGCAAGAGCTGCTCAAGTCTGGTTCGGCTGGCAAGTCGGTTCTGCGACTCGATCCTTTCCTCGGAGAATGGTTATCCCCCGATTACTTCGAACATATTACGCCGCCGCCTAGGTCAGGTCTCATGTTAGCGACTGCAAAAGCCGAGCTGTTGCGCCGAGAGAGCTATACTGATTTTTCCCATTTCCATACACGGCACGCCCCGAGCGCGTCGCCTCAACTGTGGAGTGCTTCGCCCAGCCGCGGCAGTCCTCTAGTTTTGTCCATGACTCCCGAGTCCGAGGCCCCTTCCGGTTTGGAGACCATCTCCACTCTGAAAGGAGGCCTACCTAGAACTAGGAGTGATTCGGTCGGGAAATTAGACCCAAGGGCGGCACATAGGGCACCCCCCCACGAACCCGCTTCAAATTCAGGTTATGTATCTCCGATTCCGTCGTATGCTCTCTCCACTTCTGAGCCAATACCTCGGGGGTACGTGGCTCATGCTCGGGATGCCTGCGTCGACGTCGATTACCAATGGGACTCCAGTAGAGATAACCTCGGCTGGGGAGATGGAGGCGTCCTTCCGGAGGAGTGGGCTGCAATGCATCAGCGATTCAGGAAAGGTCTGAGGCGACTGGTCGAATGGTATAGCACAACAGAGAAACCCGGAGAGATGGTGACCAGAACAGCTTCAGGTTCGAACTCGCCCGTGTCCCTACGGAAGGAGAATATTCACGGTTCTTTGTCTGGTGACAAGGATCAAGGAGTCGAGATAGAAAATGTCGTTGTTCTCGTTTCGCACGGTGCTGGCTGCAACGCTCTCATTGGGGCCATCACACAGCAGCCCGTCCTGATCGACGTTGGAATGTCGTCCATCACCATAGCCCAACGAAAACCTGAATTTGACAACAGTCTCGATGTGGATGTCTACGAGAAGCCTGCGTCATCACTCGAGGAGCCTCTGATAACCAAGCGAACGATGATGGCGGAGATGTTTGAGCTGAGGGTATTCGCGAACACTGATCATCTCCATTCGCCAATGGCACCGCCCGCGCTCAGCCGGTCCTCCTCTGCTGCTAGTCGCAATCCACGTGGACGATATGACGGTGCCGGGTTTACTCCTGCGCTGAAAGATATCAGCATTGGGGCCCAATTGTACGGCGCCTCGACATCGGGAAGCCGGAGCAATTCGGCCAACGCCTCGCTCGGTAGCATGCGAAGAGGATCACCGGTACTGCCAGGGTCTATTCGTCCCCCACCTAACGGTACAGGGCCCGTAGGACTGGGTAGCGTCTCCGGGCTGCCGCAAACTCGGCAACATCGTTCAGGTTCGGTGGGCTTATGGCAACCGCCAGGACTAGATGACATTGTATTAGAGGAACAAGGAGAGACCCCATCACCGTTGAACGTAAACAGCGAAAATCCTGGCCGGGACGATGAGAAGTCTTCTGTTAAGCCGCGAGAGCAACCTTCTCGTTCCAACACTATCGAGTCCCTGGATCCGATAGCAAAGACAGTGTCGAAGCCGGAATCACTGACTTCGCAAAGTGAAGAGCGCGATCAATTCGACGAGGGCAGCGTTCCGCACCTCTGGGCCGGTACAAGCAATGGGGGGCTCTGGGGTGCCCCTCGACCACCCGGAGAAGCCGAGAGGATTCGGGATTTCAGCTCAACAAAACGGCGATGGACGGTTAACGAGCGATAAGTGCTGGTTCTTTGGTATGAGACTCGGCAGAAGTTTGACGAACGGCGTGGTGTCAAAATCTCCACACTGACACGTGCTCCTATATAATAGCCTCACCATTGAGTTGGGGTTGAAACGACTTGTTGATCGACCGCCACATAATTACTGCGAGTCTTGGGTCGAATTGCTGCAACGGGTACAAGGCCTGTCCTAATATTACTTAGAAAACGATACCCTTATCCCTTACGTATTGGATGACCTTGGGATGGCCATCGCGGACAAGAGGAGAGTCTCCGAGTTATTCTTGCTCTCTTTATCATTGCCCTTTTTCTTTTCGAGATACCTCTCGACAAGTCGAGATATGCATGCCATTGGAGGCCGTGCTGGGATACGAGGGCTGGGATTTAGATTGCAACGACGTCTTGGTAGCTGTCAAGGTTAGGTATAGGTATAACCCTGGCTATTAGCTATTAATGAACAAATGAATGCCACTCTATCACTTGATTTTTAGCTCACTTTTTGGGAGAGGAGGCATCGAAGTTGGTAAGGAGGACCCCGTTGACAGATAGGTTGATTCAATGTCTATCAAAGGAGAGACGCCTTCACCTCGGAGGTCCGCTAAGAAGTAATCCGGTCGCGCAACCAGCGTGATGCCATGCCAGGAAATAAGCAAATAGAGTATATACCCCGATAGTGCCCGCGCCACCGGTCCCGGGTGATTTTCGAGGTGCATAAGCCTCTGCGTGAGTTCATATGCAGGTAGGCAGATCTCGCAGCTACCCCCCAGTAGTTTCAAGAGACGGGTATATACGACAAGTCCAGGAACGCCCGGTGAAGCTGCATGGCGCACGGGAGCATCCCGATATCTGCGCACGACGGGACGGGGCGGGGGTTGCCGTGTCTCTCGTCTCGAGGCACTGGCTAGGATAAATACGCACAAGCATATAAGATCGTCATCAATTCTCCCTTTCATTGCTCTCTAGGTTCATAGAATCAAAGACATGTCCAACTAAATGGTAGCTTCATTTCTGGTCTCAAGGGGCAAGTTACGCTGCCGCCGTCCCGTCTTCGTCCAAACCAGTAAACGACGTATCCCTATGAACGCCTTGCACATGCAGTTCTACACTTTATCTCCATGCTCTTGGAAATCCTCCCAGGGCCAAAGCCCTTGTCTTTCCTAGCACTCGCCAGATCTTCCAGGAGACCGCCGTTGGGGACTACAACTTGGCGACTCATGTCTACTGCTCTCCTATGCTCGGCTACGTCGCTTAAGCGCCCTCGCCATGTCCGGCCCATACCAACTCTTTGGGTTGGACTTGTACCCTGCTAGATGAAGAGAGTCTTACACCCATCTTGATCCCACCCCGACCCCTCAGCCAAAGAACTTTTTCATGCCTTGATGCGCTAGCTCGACGCCTAGAAACGTCGCCGCATTCGCCGGCACGGCTCTTGCGAGCGCTGGCCCGAAACCGGGGAAGAACGCCTTTACACCGCCCCTGCCATACAGCTCTTTTACAACACCGCCGATACTCACGTTGCCCTCGGCTGTCTGCAGCCGACTCTTCACCGTGTCGACGGGGAACACAGGAATCCACATGGCAATACCAGCGGCACCGCCGGCGGCCGTGATGGCCAACAGACTGAGCTCGCCCTTTGGCTGGCCCGTCGCGGGATCCCTAGGCGTCAGCCGTCGTTTAATGTACTCGTACGCGGCGAAGTACGCGGCACTTCCGGGCCCGTCTC
>JAOXNK010000004.1:378229-393003 GCA_028566675.1 Hypoxylon intermedium
GGCATTTGCACGGCGCGGCGCAATATCTACCGCTGGCATGATCCGGCGGCGCATGCTCGTCAACGTCGAGATCAGCAGACAGGACCCGTCCTACCCCTGGATCCTCGCCTGGCTGTCGCTGCCCCGCGAGCAGACGTCGTTTCTCGCCAAGAAACTCACTCGCATCAACAAGCTCTCCGTCGCTACCACCACCAGCTCCACCCCCCACGGAGCCACGAAGGCGAGCTTCTTCCTGCAGCCCGGGTACGGGCGCCACATTGTCAAGTTCAAGCATGCGTACATTGCGGTAAACAGGGAGAAACAGGCGACGGCGAGGACCAACACCGGCGAGCCGCACGAGACGGTGGAACTTACAACCCTGTATGCGCATCGCCACGTTTTCGAGGACGTCTTCACCGAAGCTCGGGCTCTTGCACTTCAGGCGAGCGAGGGCAAGACCGTGGTGTACTCGGTGCGGAACTTCGACTGGGTCCCCCTCGGCGAGCCTCGGAGAAAACGGCCGCTAGGCAGTGTGATACTGGACGAGGGGATCAAGGAGGACATTGTCAACGATGCGAAGGACTTCCTCGCGCGGCGGCAGTGGTACGTGGATCGCGGGATCCCCTATCGCAGAGGGTACCTTCTTTATGGACCCCCGGGTAGTGGCAAGAGCTCGTTTATTCAGGCCCTGGCAGGCGAGCTAGATTTCAGCGTGGCCATGGTCAACCTGAGCGAGATTGGAGTCACAGACGACAAGCTGGCTTTCCTTCTGACCAAGCTTCCTGAACGGACTATACTCCTGCTGGAAGATGCTGATTCCGCATTTATGAACCGAAGGAAGCGTGAAGCGGACGGGTACGGCGGTGGTACGGTAACCTTCTCAGGATTGCTCAATGCTCTGGATGGCTTGTCTGCCGGGGAGGAGCGCATTGCATTCCTCACGACGAATCACGTTGAGCTTCTGGACCCAGCTCTGATCAGACCAGGCCGGGTGGACATGATGGTTCGCATAGGAGAGGCTACGAGATATCAGGCTGCTCAGATGTGGGATAGGTTCTACGGCGACATAGACGTTGATGGTACTGGTCGGAAGCGCTTCCTGGACCGACTCGACGAGCTAGGGTTCTTTCGCGAGGCGAAGGAAGGGGAAACGGCACCTCGTACTAGCACTGCTGCAATCCAAGGCCTCTTCTTATTCAACAAGAACGACATGGAGGGCGCTATCAATATGGCGGAGCATCTCATCCCACCGAAACTAGAAGCAGAGCACTAAGTCGTTCTCTTGTACACTATCTGTAACGAGTCCATGTATTATAAACGAAGATACCCCGCCAGTCAATAATCTGACGATGACGTTGAATTTATCAACGACCCAATCCTCATTTCATGAGGACCAAATGCCTAGGTGCGCACAAATTACATGAATCTATCCATCATCATATCGCATGCTGGCCTGTTGGCTGAAGGAAGGGCATGAAGCCAAGGGACGTAAATGTCGAGATTTCAATGTTCTCTGGCCCAGTACCATGAACTCTGAGCTGTATTTTGATACAAGTCTACCTATGTTACAGAACTCCGCAGTGGCGATGGCATTGTGGGCGGACACAAATCCACTCTACAGTCCGATCCGTTTCGAACCCGTAACGCGTGACAGTCCATCAAACAACCTATGTATGGCCTGCACCATTAGGCACACTTCGTCTCTAGTTCAAAGCTACTCATATGGATATCTTCGTAGCATCATGCGATGAGTCTGAGAATCCGCTTGTAGCGTAGATTGCGTTCCCAAGCTCGCTCCAGCAAATCACCACGGCGGGGTGAGAGGCGAAAGAATTGCTTTCGGCACGGCTGCAGTGCGTATTTGGACTCCAGCATGCCACCATCGTGACCTGGAACCACGATGTCTAAGTTCGTCTGTGAGTCGTGACTATGGTTTAGGTAAGTTTATACAAGTACCCGCTGACTCCCACATGGTCTTTGAGCAACTCATCCGTGAGCAATAGGCCAGCGAGGCTATCCTTTTCGGCATAGGCAGGAGATCAAGCGTCGATGAGGTACAGAAAACCGCCGACCGTAAGTTTATGGAAAGGCTTAGACTGCTCGGCATTCAGTACGGCACCAACAGTGAGGTTCTCACTGACATTTCTCCAAGTGTTACTCATGCTTTTAGGCAGTCTCCGTCATTACTTCTTCTTTGTGGCCAGGGGATAATCGTAGCAGTACAAGTAGTAATAGGAACAGACCATAGATTACCCATCTCGAGCCCGACTAGTCCAATCTCTTCACCAGTTCCCCCATGATAGTCTTCCTGACTTCCGCAGACTCTAAGACGTCTTGAAATTTGACGCTAGGCCATAGTTTCTCCATATTGTCAGCCGCGTAAGTTGCGAGTGTGCCCCTGAGTTTGTCTTGTTCACCCTGCTTACTCGGCGTATTCTCATATGAGTATTTGATAAGCTTGGCCACATCGGGAGTCCTCGCTCCTCCATGTAGGCTGAAAACCTGCAACGTCTGGTCTAACTTGTGGGCACATAGTCCCATGAGCGCGTCAATGGCAAAGTAGTCGGCAAAGACATAAAGACGCGCATGAGATAGGAGAACTTCAGAGTAGTCGACAGATGGATCTCTGTTCACTACTTCTGTTCGTTTCTGTTGCTCCATGCGGACACGCCATCCGAGCTTTGGTTCTTGAGGCCTGTTCTTCATCCTTTTCGTGACCATTGGTTCAATAGTCTCGTCTGAAACCAAACTTATGAGCATGTATCATACCAGAAAGATTTCAACCACATACCATTCTTTGAATCTGGAGGAGTTCGAATCTCTTCGGATGGCTCTGCAGCCTTGTAGCCCCCCGTGTACGCATATTCACAGAAGCGAATAAAGGTTCCTTCATCAATCTCAGGCAGCTTAGCAATATTCTTCTTCGCTTCTTCCCATCCGCCCTTAATCAGAGCCCGTAGGGGCTTAGACATGCCAGCAACCAGCTCATCATGCATCATGAACTTCTTCTCGCCCGGCCCGACGAGGAACCAGAACGGCTTCGAAGCCGCGATGCTGTCAAAAAAACACACGAGTTAGCCAGTGGAAACGCCCCAACGTCCAAATCCTGTCAGTCTTACAGATCGTATGGAGCATTAGCCATATTCAAAAGTCGACTACTGCAATAGTAGAAAGAAGCTTGAGGCTGATGTTCCGACGTTCGTTTTCAAGGTAGCTCGACTTACTTATAGAAAGTGAGGATGGGGTTAGAAACCAGGAGTCTCGTTTGTTGCCCGCGGGGCCTCCAACAGGTAGGCGGCTACATGCAGAATGCCATGCAACGCTGCGGGCCAAACGAGCGCCGTGGCAATGCGATTCCAACCAACGAGCACACACGCATCGCCACTTTCCTTAATTCGAGCCAGCATCTCCCCGAGGTCTCAGGCCGCATAGGTGCGCTGTCGTCCGGATAAGACGAAGCCCCCTGAATGGATCGCAGCTGTCACCTACTAAGACAGAAAAGTACCCAGGGCTGCCAGGCACCTATAATTTAACATATGTAGAATATTAGTAGTATCTACTCGACCTTCGTCGCAACCCACCGGTCATTATCCCGAGTCCCACCGTGCCTACCTAAGTACCCAGGTACCTAGGTAAGTAGGTATTATAGAAAAAAAAAAAAAAGCAGTAAGCCAGTAAGCCGCTACGAAAGGGAGAAATATCGAGTCGTCGAGCTCGAACTCGTCTATCCAAGAACCGATTCATGATCATACATCTTGCCATTCTTTCTCTAGTGTATTACAGCCTATACTCTGAAGTAATCTCTCTCAAAAAGAAAAGTCGTTAGTCGATTGCTGTCGCCAGGCAAACCCTCTCTTCGTAGCTAGCCGAAAACGCCTGCACACCAATGTATCATACGCCCCTCGCCCGGGGGAACCTCTATACACAAAAAAAGGCATGTTTCTTTTCTCTTACGTCGCGTCTATGTACAACCATCCCGCTCGAGGGAAAAAAAACATTACTGTGACTATCTGCGTGAAGCTCGTGCTTCCCGGAAGTAATTATATTGCATAGGATCCTGCTCGGGACCGAGGTCCTCTTCCTGAGGCAGATTGCCGTAGCCCCGTGGGCCTCCTCCGAGCATGCCCGGCGCTCTAAGCGGACTCCGTTCTCTGGCCCCCGGAGCAGCGATCGGCATCGCTGCTGCATTTCCTACTAGGTTGGACCCGCTATCGTTTCCATGCGCGTAGAATGAACTACGCGAACGACCAGAACCATCCAGACCGTATGGGCTGCCTAGAGGCTGAGAATACCCGCCTGGGTACGTCATGCCTATATCGGAACTAGGTGAGAGCATTCTACCCGGACTATCCATCCTTGGGATAGCTGGAATGGTAGGGCTTCCCGATCTCGAAGGCGGCTCGCTACCATTCCACAAGCTTCCAGGAGTGCCCGGGCGAGCGACATCGTTGGAGCGGCCGAAAATATCGCCACCGCCGTGATCAGCCGCAAACTCGGAGCGGGTTTTGTAGTACTCGAAATCAAGCCTGGATTCCGGTACTATTTCAAACCCTGGTATGCCCGCCATTTTCCCAGGCTTACCGGCGTGCATCGGGTTCATAACATAGGCGTCGGAGTAGCCAGACGTGGACATCGTATCTCCCGAGTAGGCCTCGCGACCGTCTGACAAGCGCCCTTTATATATCGAAGCTAGAATATTCTGGGCTTTGGCGTGCACCATTGGCGTGATGAGAGGCTTGTAGAGGGCAGGATGGCCAAACCGATGAGCAAGACCCGCAGACCGCATGGAATCTTTTTGCATCACTCCTTCAGGATGCTTCTGTATGTTCCGAGTCGAATAAAAGTGCATCTTATCATCAAACGTGTGAGAACAGTAGATCTTGAAGATGATCATGATAAATGGCAATGGAACGGATGCAAAGGCCATCGTGTGGACTCCATCGCCGTGCACCCAAGCAGTCAGGAAGACCACCAAATTTGAGAGAACAGTACCAAAAAGGAAGCGGTTGAACAACACCCGCCAGAACATGCCACCAGACTCTGTCTTCGTGACAAAAATGTATAACAATAAATACTTCTTCAGCCAAACGTCGATAGAAAAATAAAGTGCAGCAGCCGGGAGAACGAGCGGCTGAAGACCAGCAAAACATAAGGCCACGGTAGAGTAAAACAGGAAGTAATGGTAGTAACTGGCATAATCGAAAGACGGAGGTGCCGTGAGTTCAATCATTTCCCTCGGCGTCGAGCTTGAAAACTTGCGCATAAAGAAACTATAGATCAGAGTCCATAACTGGGCCAAGTCGATCGCGGCGCCCAGATTCCTTTGCAACAACCAGGTAACCCAGAAGGACGAGATATCGCATAATGAGATGAACAGGGTCGTACCAAATTGTGATATCTGATCCCAAGCTTTTTGCGGATCGTTGGCAACAGACGAGATCAAGTTCCAGATGGTGCTGAAAAGACAGAAGACGACCAGATTATTGAAAACGAAGAACGCGTATAGCTTAGCAACAACATGGCGCTCGCGTCCGGTCTTTGTACGATCGCCAGCTCTAATGTGAAGTCGACGGAAGATGATGGGGAGGACGAGATAGACCAGAGACAAGATGGCTGGAGATGCTACACCTTGAACAATGGACCAAAATCCGGTATTCCCAGACAACTGAGCCTGGAATGACTCCCAAACTAGCCCTAGATTGCTCAAGTTGACCAAGAAGATGGCAATCATTGCGCTGGGTGCAACCCAGATAAGCGTTAGTATGACAATCCAAAAGTTGATCATGATTCTTCTCCAGCTTCGATTCGCCGGGGTCAGGGGCATATTGTCCCAGATGATATCGTTTGGCCTCGGAGCGAGAACGATTCTTGCACCGTGGGGCTTCTTTTTGCGCATTGCGTATGCAATGCTGTGGGCCTCGGAAATATCATCGTAGCTTGCGAAGCCATAAGACAACGTGATGCGCTTGTCTATGTTTGCTCGGGCCTCTTTCACTTCGATTTCGAGTTCCCTGATCCGTTGAGTGAGGTATTCGATTGCGTCTACTTTTTGCCCCTTAGGATAAGTAGTGTACGAAGGATCTTTCTTGGATGGATAACACATTGGTCTCCCGGCCGGCAGGTTGTGCGGGTCTCTGAGATATTTGGCCAAGACTTTCTCAAGTTGCCGGACTGTGTGATCATGCTGTTTAATCAAGCCCGGCAAGTGTCTCACATTACGAGCAGCAGCGGTTTTCGCAAACGAGGCGTGGGGAACAACATCGTCGATAATCCTGGCAATGCCCTCATCGTTCCCGTACTTCTTGGGAAGATCGTTCAACTGCGTTTCGGTCAGTTGTAGTCTAGCCGCGACACAGCATGGAGGAACAAACCATCAATGTCCGCGCAGACAAGCTCTGCTGATACTCTTTGCTTTCAAAGTATATACGTCTTAGCTGCAGAACTCGCCTATAGTTCCACCACAAAAACCCAACAATGATGAAGTTGAATATGTAGGCCGTCACGACGAGCGCCCAAATGGGTTTGTCGTTGACATTGGATGGTGTCAACCTCATGAACCATTTCTGGTTGCCCGTCTTGTCGCTGTTCATGGTGTAATATACGGGGAGGAGGATGCAGCACCCGACGACACCAAGCGAGAGGAATATGTTCCGGCACATCCTAGTGAACCTCAAAAATATAGCAGCGTCCATGCCCGCGTGGGAGATGAGCTCCTTTTCTGTCGTCTTCCATAACGGCGGAATCCACGCCAGATACCCCTTTCCTATTGGAGGCGGCGCATGTTCCTCGTCGGCATGCTTGAGCTTCGGTGCGTATACAACGGAATTATATGGTCGGACAAAGGAGAACGCAATCGCTATGACGGCAGTGAATCCCACTGCTGTGCCCAAGGCAGACCAGATGGCACCATCTGTAAGCTGGCAGGGGGGCAATGTTAGCTATTCTGATATATTTTGTGGTCGAGGAGGACGAGGTGGTTACCGTTTGTTTGAAGGGATTTTGCAGTAACTCCAGCAATTCCTCGGCAGGATTCAACGGTTCAGCCCTAGAGACTACGCGCCGGGCATGACTCCAAACATCCATGATGGCGTGAAGCCCGCAAAGGGCCAACGGTTCAAATGTGCCTCGCTACAGACACTTGCCGCCTCGCTTGCTATAGGGACTTGCAGTGACCGATCGTTTACGAATCGTATCTATGGGCGTACAGGAAGCATTCGCAATGTCGGGGATACTAAGCTCTCGCGTAATACGCTACGACGGTGGTTCGCTCGTGGAAGTCGACGGCGGGAAAGAATCCGTAGTACTTCTGTGGTTTGGCTCTGCAAAGTACTCCTTCTGGTACGAGAAGAGCTCTTGTTCTCCAACAACAACAAAGACAGCGATTCTACTCGAGGTGCCCCACAAGTTGGGATATACAAAGCGAGCACAAACGAGCGACGCGACCGCGATTGTAGATCGAAGAGGGACGGCGAATATGTTACACTAGCAAAGGGAGGAGGGCCACTGTATTACGTATGTAGGTTGACTCGAGAAATAGCCGGTGCTAGGTGATGTAGGTAGGTATGTACTGTCCGTTGGAAGGGGGGGGCGAGGAGGTCGGGCCTGGTCAGATCAGGTCACACCCATCTGTTCAGATATGTTGGAGATAAGAATAGCTACAGCACAGCTCGACTAAGTATGCACGCGTGTGATTTAGGGGATTGCGTCTGGAAACGAAGGTGCACACCGTGTAATCCGTACCAGGCGGAAGATGGAATAAACGAATGCGAGGAGTGTATTCCGTAGGTAGGGGGAATGACGAGAAAATCCGACACGGACGATTAGGCCCAGGAGACAGAGATGGGACGTGTAGATAGAAATGACGAAAGGGCCGTATTGCCGTTCGGAACACGTCGAACTAGCCGGCTCGGACTCAAGTTAGGGGTTTCCGATTTTACAATTAAGCGGTAACTATCTTCGTAGCGAGTCGTTGATTGCGGTATCTTATTGGTCGGGTTGGTCCTGGGTAATGGATCTCGTAGTAACCTGGAATAGTATATGCAATGTTGATCAACAGATTTGCTTTAGTACATGCATACATATGCATGCACGAATTTACTCCCGCATACCCAAAGTTTCTGTTCCTGCGATAGCCTAATAAACGGAGTGTGCCCATGAACGTGTATGATGTAATATGTCAACTGCTAGGTATTATGCACTGAGATGCAATGAATGTTTCCGTTCTTCACTGCAATAGTGTAAGCGCCTTTAAATGCTAGCTGTACCCCATCTTCCCCTGGAGAAGAAGCTCTAATGAGGCTGCGAAGTCGAGACCAGGTATACACCCAATCATATGCCCCGGTTTTCTATCAGTTCCCACTTCGAGTTCTATTTTCGACTGGACGATGCTAGGGCGAGCACTGCCGCGCTCGCCAATGAGACTGTGGGGTCATTCCGGAATACGAGCTTTTTTTACCAGATATGCAAGACATTCTGTTGGTCTCGAGTTCCCTCGAATGGCCTGTGAGCAGGTCATTGTTCGGTGTCACGGGCACGCATAGGTATTGTGGCATACCCCAGATATCTGGGATACACTATCTGACTCGAGTTGAGGAATCTTATTATTTGTATTCGTACTTCGTACCCGTGTGAAATAATTGAGTTTCCAAGGGTCGCCGATCCCGAACCAGGGTCTCGGGAACGGGGCTTGAATCCAAAGAACCTCATCCTTGGCAATGCATGAAATCTCTAACAGCCAATGGAAATTTCAAAGTCGTAGCCTACTCTTGGCGGCCTCACCGTCCGCTAATTGCAGATGCGCACATGCGACTGACTCCCACAGGAGCAAACGTTTCATTGCCGGGGAGTCAGCTAGTTACATAGTTGACTAGGCGATATGAATAACGTTGATATCTTGCGATGGTGTGCAACTTCTGTTGGCAAGACCAACGGTCACAGATACCATCTCGCAGACAGAAAACGCCGTGATCTATGTACCAAGTAAATACCTTGAAGACCAGTAATGACCCTTGCATACATGTATGCAGGGTAAGGGACCTTTTTACCTTTGCTGTCGAGCTGTCTGAGATGTCAAATGCCCCTAGAGCTAGATCTATCATCGTATTCACGTGTCAAACTGCTCGCGGGCATAGCTCAGATTTCACACCCCCGTCTCTAAGCTACCGTAAGTCTAATCAACTATCATCATAGCCTCAGGTCAGCTATTCCTGTCGAAGAGGCAGAGAGAACTGGCAGTATCCAAAGCTCGGAACGAGAGTGCGTCTATCCTACGGGAGCATATTATCTACCTACCTAGGTAGGTAGATAGTAAAGTCTAGACCGAACGAATATCCTATTTAGTCCCGTACTCACGGTTCTTCCTCCGGTTTCAATTCACGGCACCATCCCCGCGAGCTTCCGTCCTACCTTGCGTTCGTGTCCAAGCCGAGTTTGTGCTTGATAGGAAACTTCCATTCGATTGAATGAAGCCAGTGCTAGTATTCGACACGAAACCCTAAC
Organism: Hypoxylon intermedium; assembly: GCA_028566675.1. NCBI lineage: Eukaryota > Fungi > Ascomycota > Sordariomycetes > Xylariales > Hypoxylaceae > Hypoxylon > Hypoxylon intermedium. Next base: position 387,707 of record JAOXNK010000004.1, read on the forward strand.
TCACGCCAAGTCCAAGTTCACCGCTTAGACATGATAAGCTTGACTCTGCCGACCCAAGTTGATCGTCGGCCAATGCAGTCGACAACCGCCGTTAAGCGACTCCAGAGATATAAATGTACCAAGGCTCATCATACAGCCTTAACTGCAGCATCTCGTTTCCCCTTTCATGGAACCGCCTAACGTGCGTAGTAGCATAGTGGCATACGGCGAGCAGGGTCACGTACTTATAAATCTATACGCGGAAAGGAAAGTCCCCAGGCCTCTTCTTGGTTTACAATTGCGCGGTCCTGTCATATTGTTAGCTTCGTACATAGTCGCCGCGAGTTCAACGTCTATTTCAAGCCTGAAGCTACCCCACGTTCCACTCACGAGGCCGCGGAGAACCTTGAATGCCCAACAGACCCAGGTACCTACCTCTTCAGTAGCATGAATCACTTAAGGTCTCCTTATGTGAGATTGCCAGATGAATTTCCTATGAACTACTAATGAGATTCCTTCCTGGTGGGTATTTTACCGTTTGGTGAGACTGGGACTGTGACCTGTGAGTCTCTACTTGAGCTGTGATGTATAAACTCACACCAAATTTACAGCCGCGATACATATCCTGAGATACAAATGAGTAATGCTAGACCAGAAAGCATAACAGAGGACCCTACTCAATCTAAGCAATCGCGTATTACAACAGATAGTGAAATCATACCTGGATATCATTTGCCGCTGCCTGGGTACCCAACAGGGAAATTCTTCAATAAGGTTGGCCGTCGCAACAACAATATATTCGCACGAATTATTCACGACGACGCCGTTTCAACTTCACCTTGGGCATATACGCCGTTACTACCTACTCTACGTAGTTCATCTCCAGATGTATTCTACCTTAAGCCAGCTAACTGACTAATCTAGAAAGAGGGTAACGTCATCATCAGCCGAGAAACACAACGGCGACGGAAACGATAAAAGAACCTAATCTAGTGATTACTTTTGCCGTCGTAGTATCACGATTATGTACAGAAAAGCATGAGTATGAAAGACCCTCCCACCCCCTAAGTCGTAGACCACCTAGGTAGCAATGATTCCCTCACAGCGCCCCCCAGTGTTTCAAGTCCACCAGCCTGTGACAAATATTTAAATTGATGTATGAGAAAGGGAAAGAACGAACCGATTTTGGCTCTCATTTTTCATCGCGATCCAACTACTCAACTGCCCCCTGACTACGAGTTTTCCTTGCTGTTCTCCCGGCGGGTGGCGATACTACTTTCTTCTCCTTCTTTGGCCGGCCAGCTTTCTTAGGCGCGCCATTGGTCTTTTGCTTCTTCTCAGGTGGCGCATCTTCCAAAGATTCCTTAGCGACCGCACCGCCATTAGTAGCCTCGGCTTCGCTTGGCTTCCGCTTGTCTCCGGTACCAGCTTCTGTCTTGGGATCAGCAGCGGCTTGTGTCGAATCATGTTTCGACGCATCCTTCACCGTCTCGTCGACGGGGAGAGCACCAGTCATCTCGGTAGGCTCAGATGGAGGTGTGGGCGGTACATCTTGATCGCGAACTTCTTCGACTGAGGCTGGCTTTGGAGGCTCCTTGGTATCGCCGTTAGCAACTGATGGCGCATTGGCCGTCGCACTCTCAGTAGCAGCGAGCTGCGCCGGTACGTCATCGGTTTGCTTCTCTGGCTGTGAGGCCAATTTGTCAGCTGCGTCGATCTTCTCAGTCAACTCCTCCTTTGAACTAATGACAGTAGCGTCAGTTTGCGCTGCGGGTTCGGAGCTAGATGCCGTCGCCGTGTTGGTAGTTGCAGTGGCAGTGGCAATAGACGGATTTTTGATATCCTCTGCTGCGTTGACAGATTCTTTAGCAACTGGTGGAAGAATGGGCTGCGACTCGAGTGCTGTCGCTTCATCAATTGGGCCTAGAGTAGTTCTGTCGTGTTAGCGCACTGTGCCACTTGGACGTTGCGATGTAGTCGCACCGCCGTAGAAAATGCGCGAGCCCTTAGAACGATCCAATTAAGCCAGAACAAGAGTCGCAAACATATCTACGACACGTAAAAAACACCCCCGAAAGAAATAGTACCTTTATCGATGCTGTTGGCGTTGCTGTCGGTCATATTGATGACGTCAGAGGAGCTAGCTTGAGTGTGCACGGTGTGTATGTGGTAACCGATATGGAGGGCCGATGGCAACGAAATATGCGTTGTAGCAAAGACGACGATATCGATTTATGCTGGAATTTAGTTGTTGAGTATCTGTAAGCTTGGAAGATGCTACAAAAGGCCGAGATGAAGGGAAAAGGAAAGAGAATAGAATCGGATAGAAATCGAAGTGAGGTTGATCAAGCTTCTTGATCCATCTCACAAGTTAGTAGCACGAACGAATCAGAAGCCGCAGCGGTCCGGGAAAACTATCAAGACGAAGCTTCTTTTCATATTTGCTCCAGGTCCTTACGCAACCAGGACACAAACACAGCAGAAACTGCCAGGGAGCAGGGAAGCAGGAGGAGCAAGGAGAGCTAGGGGAACCAGGGAACACCTGCATCCGACTGCCAATGAGGGGAAGCTGCAGGATATTACGAGGCTGTTCCCCAGATCTGCTTCCACCGGACAATTTACCCAGGAGAGATCAGACCACACACATTGTGTGATATGATATGGTAGCGTACCTACTAGCCCTAGGTCTGACGGTCCATATCGCAAGTTGGTAAACACTTCCGATCCCTCATGATGGAGTGGGATCAATGATAGGCCAAGACGAACATGGCCACCTCCTGGAAGTAGTCTTGACATGAAGAAAAAAAGAAAAGAAAGCACCGGTCTATTCATGGTCCCAACAAGTTACAAATCGAATCGACCAACAAGAGTGATTGTCATTTGTCAGCTGTAGGGAGGTGACGTTTGTGTCAAATATATTGCATCGGTCCAGTTGAACTGTTCGATCATGGCCGGGAACGACACAACTACCGTAACTTGCTAATTCGTGCAGCATAGCGGATCTCCAATATTTGGATGCCTCTTGTATCGCAGGTGAGATGCTCTGCAACGTGTAGCTGAGGCTCATGTTGAAGTGGCATGATAGGCGGGCAGCGGGCAAGCTCTTGAAGGGATATGGGGATCGGCGATCCACCATTGTCGAAAGGATTGGTCAGCTTGCGTGATCATTGATGCGGGCGGCATCTGGGCATGGCCGGCATGATGTGTGAAGAAGGATGGCCCAGCAAGATGGCGGATGGATGGATTCTTCCGATGGTTTTAGCAGCTGGCAGCAAAAAATATTGTGCCGACCAGCCGAGATTCTGCCGCCAAGATACTAAGATACTTCGGCCAAGGTGAGGGGCCAATTCGTCACGTGACCATAGGGTAGAGAATAATTTGCACGTGCAAAACGATCGAGGCGAGGGTAAGGCGTTCCACTTCCTTGACTGCGATCCCATCACACCAACATCCAGCTTCGCGAGCCTCTCGAAACGATGCAGTGCCAGAAGCTAAGTCTTGGTGCTAAGAGGCCAAGGCTTGGAATCTCTTGGGCCTTGGTCTCGTGATTCAATCCATCAGGGTGCAGTCCCTTGTGTATAACCCATTGTCTTCGCAGCCTCATCATGATCCGCGTATTGATGTAGCCGTCTCGGGCCACATCTGACGTTTATACTTCCTTGGTACTGGCCCTATACCAAACTTTGCAGTCCATCCCAGCCAATCATGGAAGTGCATTCGCTCGATAGTGAGCCTAAACCACCCCCAAGATCACTTATCACCTTACCAAGCATAGCGAGAAGCATCATGACGGTGATAAGTGTTCTTGGTCCTCTTGGCACCCATGATAGAACGCGAGAGTACTTGTATTCCTGCGGCGGAATGCCCCGCCGGCGAATGAATTCTTGTTTTCCTTTACGGTTATAAAGTAGACCCCTATTCCCTTGATTAGATAAATACTATTACCATGTCTATAGTTCTTCTCTGCAACTCACCTAGAAGATAATTAGCACAAGCGAATAGCTTAGGATTTGCAGTATAAACGATTAAAGCTGTTGGACGACCCCAACCTATGAAGACCACGGTCCCAATCCGAGTACACTCATTCCTTCGCCTCAATGGCTGGCCAGTTTGAGCGCCATCCTTTCCTTCTGACGGCCCAAGATGTCGCAAACGCACTCGATACACATATAGAAAGGGGCTTGTCTTCTGCACAGGTCGCGCAGTTGCAAGAAAAGTATCCCCCTAACGAATTGGACGTTGGTGGAGCTATCCCATGGTATAAGATCTTTCTGAAGCAGCTGTTCAATGCTATGATTTTGGTAAGATATTCCCTTCAATGATACAAGAAAGTACTTCGAATCTAATTAGAGCTGCTAGGTTCTCTTCTTCGCCATGGTATTAAGCTTTGCTATGAATGACTGGGTAGAAGGCGGTGTTTTGGTTGCTGTCATTGTCCTCAACGTTTCGATTGGGTTCTATCAGGAGTACGGCGCCGAGAAGAAAATGGACGCTCTTAGAGCTCTCTCCGCTCCTAGTGCTATGGTACTTCGCGACGGCAAGACTCAAGTCATTCCAAAGTAAGTTTACCTTATATCTCCAAGCTCATGTCTGGATTGGGGAGCAATGCTAACTTATTCACAGTGCCGAGGTTGTGCCTGGCGATGTTGTCATTTTGAAAATGGGCGACACAGTTCCTGCTGACGTCCGGCTCTTTGAATCGATGAACCTAGCTGCAGATGAGCAGTCCCTCACAGGAGAATCTGTCCCTGTCGAGAAGATTGTTGAGCACTTGGAAGATGAAGAGCTTGGTATTGGGGATCGAATTAACGTTGCCTACGGCACGACAACCATCCGAAAAGGACGTGGCCGTGGCGTCGTCATTTCAACCGGTATGCAAACTGAAGTTGGCAAGATTGCTGCTTCAACTGCCAAGAAACATCGCAAGGCTGGCCGTTCCATGAACTACAAGAAATATGGAAAGCGGCAGCCTATCGTTGGGCTGGCCAAGCGTATCTACGACTTCGTTGGAAAGTTCCTTGGGCTGACCGAAGGGACACCGCTTCAAATTAAGCTGTCCAAACTGGCCTATATGCTCTTCGGATGTGCCCTCTTACTCGCTGTCATCGTGTTTTCCGTTAACAAATTCGATGTCAATAGGGAAGTTGTCATTTATGCCATCAGTACTGGCATTGCAATCATTCCTGAATCTCTTGTCGCGTAAGTCCCCCTATACTAGCAATATAATAATCTTATTAATGTTGAGTTTTTTTAATCTAGAGTCCTCACTATTACCATGGTCGTTGCTGTAACCGTCATGCGAAAAGCCAACGTTGTCG
>JAOXNK010000004.1:404964-416322 GCA_028566675.1 Hypoxylon intermedium
TGGTTAGAGAGCGTTATCAAGACGCCCAGAGGGAGCAGAACAAGTTCATCCGCGTCTACTACACTGAGCCGAGCTCTCTCGACTACAATTCGGGTTCCTACCTGATCAAGGAGACGAGGTACGGCCCGCAGCAGGAATGGCATGCCGCAAGCGATAAGATCGTGGCCGACAACGCCCTGGCGGGAAGTCCTGTCGCTGCTGTTGGTTGGTGGACATTTCCTGAAGGTGACCAGGGGGTCGAGGAGGTCTGGGAGGTTAGTTTAAAGCACCGCCATGAATGAATGATCTTAAAAAGTGGTATACTGATAGGTACTAGTCGCGTGTCTACTATGTAGATGAAAATGGATTCCTTCGAGAGGTGAGTTGCTATGGGAATGATTGAGCTAACACTCTAATCGTTCCAGCCATCTAATCCTCATCCCGGGGGATAGGAGTTCTGAAGAAGTCTTAGCCATCCGCTAATCAGTAGTAAGTAGCGAACGAACCGCAGCCAGTTCAAGCCCACGGTCAAGGACGAGTGCGATACAGAGCATCTCGATCCGAAGTGGAGGATCTATCCTTCTGTTGGATGGAAGCAAACTCCGCTCGGTTTTACCGATGCCGCGACCACGGGTGGCCAGGATCACATCCTTATAGCCAACCCTCTACCGGGCTCTAAGCTTGCGGCGACCCGTCTCGACGATGGGCGCATTTACGTGTTCTACCAGCACCGCAACACTGCCATCTACGCGCTCATATACCAGCCAGGCCTAGGTTGGCATCGAATGGTCTTGGTAATCCAAGGCATGGCTAAGCCAGGCAGCCCCTTGACGTCTCTAGTGGGAAGTGACGGTGGGCATCTACTCTTCTTCGTGACACCTGGAGATCAATTCGGGGCATTCTATTCGGATCCCCATACACCATGGCAGTATAGTGAGCACTACCAAAACACACCGAAGCTGCCGTTAGCAACGATCACTAACCTGCTCCTAGCTCCCCCGCCGCCATACCTGCTCTACAACCCAGCAGCCATGATATCGGCTGTGGCCTGGAACTACGGTTCCCCGTCCTTCCAGATCCGCATGTACACCAGTACGGCAGACGACGAAGTGGTGGAGTTCAAGTACTCGCCCATGTACGGTTGGGAAGCAGACCCGCGAGAGGGCGGAGTTCCAGCTACGGCCACGCAAGGAACACGCGGTCCTAATCCTTCCCCCTCCGCTGTCGCTGCGGTGGCTTTTGGCGACGGGTCACAGATCAAGGTCTACTATCACCCCCAGGGAGCCACTCTATCCGAGTGGGATGTCAACACGATGACTGTCAGCCACGAGGATATCACTCGAGTTGGCGCAAGGTCGGCTTTTAAGAGGGCGGTCGAGGAGAAGACCAGAGCGTTGGTGAAGGAAGACCACATCCGAAAGGGGTTTGTTCAATAGTGGATTCCCTTCTGGCAATTAGGTGGTATGTTGCTTGGTTCGTTGCCCTCTTTGCTCTCGTTTGGAACAAGCCTGACACCTATTCCAAGGTGTAAATGTAAGGGGGAGGAGGAAGGTCATAGTTCGATAGCAGCATACCAAGTACATATGTATGTACACACATGCATATATGCGTATAACAGAGCCAACCAATCACAACCCCCGCGTTCGTCATTCAGACTGTCAGAGTGGCTCACCTTTTCGGCTGAGCCACGAATCACCCCTCCTTCGCCTACCCTAAATTTTGATTACCCCACCAACTTCTGACCACGGCGCATTTCGTCGCAGGAATCCATCCCACTGCTTCTTTCACTCTTCGTTTTCTCGCGCCGCCCTTCTCAACTTTTTCCCCCCCTTCACTCGACGGGTTCCGACTTGTCTTTCCGTTGCCGTGATCCCCGCCCAGGAGCCGACTATCATATTGTGTCGTCATGGCTTCCAAGCTCACGCGGTATGTCTAATGCGAATAAATGCAAATCTGTCATTATATTGACCTCCCAACTAGTATCGCCATCGTCAATGACGACAAGTGCAAACCCAAGAAATGTCGCCAGGAATGCAAGAGATCATGCCCAGTCGTTCGTAGTGGAAAGCTCTGCATCGAAGTTGCCCCGGACTCCAAGATCGCCTTCATCTCCGAGAGTCTCTGCATTGGTTGTGGTATCTGCCCCAAGAAGTGCCCCTTCGATGCCATCACCATCATCAACCTGCCCACCAATCTTGAGACCCAGGTTACCCACCGATACTCCGCCAACAGCTTCAAGCTCCACCGGCTTCCCACGCCAAGACCCGGCCAAGTGTTGGGTCTCGTCGGAACCAATGGTATCGGAAAGAGTACGGCGTTGAAGATTCTCAGCGGCAAGCTCAAGCCAAACCTGGGTAGATACGAAAACCCACCTGATTGGGAGGATGTCATCAAGTACTTCAGAGGCTCCGAGCTTCAAAGTGAGTTGGATTTTCAGGCCCACGTCGTAAATCGGACCTGAGCTGATAAATAGCATAGATTACTTCACCAAGATCCTGGAAGACGACTTGAAGGCCGTTGTCAAGCCTCAGTATGTCGACCAGCTTCCCCGTGCCGTCAAGACGGCCGACAAGAGTGTCAAGTTTCTCCTTTCGCACCGATCTGCAATGGGCAACATGGACCAAGTCCTTGATGTCCTGGAGCTTCGCCACATTCTAGATCGTGATGTCAATCACCTTTCCGGTGGAGAGCTGCAAAGATTCGCTATTGGAACCGTGTGCGTCCAGAAGGCAGATGTCTACATGTTCGACGAGCCTTCTTCCTACCTAGATGTGAAGCAGCGTTTGGCTGCCGCCCGAATGATCCGCACTCTCCTAGGCCCGGATAACTATGTCATCGTCGTCGAGCACGATTTGTCAGTCCTCGATTACCTCTCTGACTATATTTGTGTCCTATACGGAAAACCCGCCGTCTACGGTGTCGTTACTCTTCCCCACTCCGTCCGCGAAGGTATCAACATTTTCCTCGATGGCCATATTCCCACCGAGAACTTGCGATTTCGAGAAGAATCCTTAACTTTCCGTATCTCGGAAGGCACGGATGACTTCCAGGCTGATAAGGCTCGAGCCTTCGCCTATCCCAAGATGGAGAAGACTCTTGGCAATTTCAGGCTTCGTGTTGAATCGGGAGATTTTACCGATTCCGAAATCATTGTCATGATGGGCGAGAATGGTACAGGAAAGACCACTTTCTGTAGACTTATGGCTGGCGCGCTTAAGCCGGATAGTGCCAAGTCAGTTCCCGATATGAAAATTAGCATGAAGCCCCAGACCATCACTCCCAAGTTCGAGGGCACGGTCCGCCAGCTATTCTTTAAGCGAATCAAGCAAGCTTTCCTCTCCCCGCAGTTCCAGACAGATGTCGTCAAGCCGCTCAAGCTGGAGGATTTCATTGATCAAGAAGTCAAGAACCTGTCTGGTGGTGAATTGCAGCGTGTGGCTATTGTCATGGCTCTTGGTCTACCCGCCGATATCTATCTAATCGACGAGCCGTCTGCTTACCTGGACTCCGAGCAACGTATCATCGCAGCACGTGTCATCAAGCGATTCATTATGCACGCCAAGAAAACTGCTTTCGTTGTCGAGCACGATTTCATCATGGCGACCTACCTTGCGGACCGCGTTATCGTCTTTGATGGCAAGCCGGGTCTCGATGCCCACGCCAACAAGCCCGAGTCCCTCCTTACTGGCTGCAACTCTTTCTTGAAGAATCTGGACGTCACTTTCCGACGAGACCCGACCAACTACCGCCCACGTATCAACAAGCTTAACAGCCAGCTAGATCAAGAACAGAAGTTGGCTGGAAACTACGTGAGTTAAACCCACCCCGTCTTATAGATATTTTTCATCACTAACGAGGTGCGTAGTTCTTCTTGGAAGAAGATAGCTCTTGAAAAGGGCGTCCTACATGGTAACGGCCATCTCGACGGCCGCAATGAGAAATTTTATCATAATACCCCACAAGCATCAACAGGTACCGGCGTTCTAGGCGTACAAAAGCAACAGTCCAGGCGCCGAGGCAGCGGAGGCGCACATGATTCGTCTAGCGCAGATGCAGAGGGTGGGGAGGAAAGTGATGGTCCGGATGGCTAGCCACGGCGACGGCAGTCTATCCCCTGTTCGCCTGGTCCTGCAAATGTTGGGATTCTAGAGAGAGTTCTCGTGTGCCACGCATAGTAATTGCTGGTACGCGCGAAGGTCTCATAGGATTTACTTGCTGCAGACTGAGGGGCGGATGGGTCAAGTGGGTGACTGTCGTCATATCGTTCATGGGAGAGCGATGCAATTTAGTGACATGCGATACGCTAGATATAACATATGAAATTCACGTAGAAAGCAAGTAGCCCGTAGGGGACTACACAGTCATAATAAAAATACGCGTGCTAGTCAGAGAGTACCATCTAGGTATCTATCCATTTATCTTTCTTGCCTGCTTGCCTGTCTGCTTGGCTGGTGAAATGTGGAATTGTGTAGAATCATTTCCTCTAGTAGGATAGTGAATGGGCTAGCTGGCTAGCAGTAGCGAACCTAAGGACCACAAAATGGCTATGCAATATAGTGGACGTTACCATAGAACTAATATCAATCGACCGCATAACGCTAGATTGCAGCGGGGATAGCTCAGTTGGGAGAGCGTCAGACTGAAGTCCAACTTCAGGATCCTGAAATCTGAAGGTCGTGCGTTCGATCCGCACTCACCGCACGCAAACATCTTTTTTGCCAAATTTCGTCACGTTTCTTTGGTGTTTTTGTCAATGCTTATTTACGTTTTTCGTTTTTTTTTTGCATCAAGATTTATTTCCCTTCTACCTCTCGTTTTCGAGAATTTAGATCCATATCTCACAAATAATGATGGGAATAGCAATCACAGTTTTCACAAATGAGCAGACGGCAGTAAAAGGAAGACTTTATTACGTTTACTGACAACTTTTCTATTAGGATAAGCAAGGAACTGGACGATACACACCGGTGTCATGATTCGGAGATTTTCCTTGGTCCCGAATGAGGACTCTCATCACCCACCACCTCTCATCCTCCTTTTGTGATCCTATGGATGTGTGAGAAAACCTCTGGTGAATGAAATATGAATATTGCACGAAGTCGGCAATCATCAATGGACGACGTACAAGGAAAAAGAACGGGATTCTTTCTGCTATTAGGTTGATTACGTGTTGTCGCCAGACTGCTGTTACTTGAAGGACGCCGGGGGTGTGTATGTAATGGAACCGAATGTGCATCCGAATCGAGCTGTATCCGAGTATGCCAAAAGTCATCTAAACCCCAACAAGAACGCAGTCGGAAATTGACGCACGTACTTTTCAATATGGCTCAAGCCACACACCAACAACGATCAGGTGTGCATTTCCGTTTCAGAAATGAGCCAGTACGGCAAACCCCAGTTTAGTGACTGAGTCTTGGGAATACCAACTAGTGGTTGAGATTTGATATTTTTTGAGTATGACCACCCTCCCACGGACTGGGGACAGTATGATCAACAGAGTAGAAACCAGAACGATGAAGTGGCCAAGGCGTGGGGTGTATCGATAAGAAGGGAATCGATCGATCAGGGCGAATCAATCAAGAGGCGAAGGAAACTGTTGTTAGATATTGCGAAGACGTATCAGGTGGCTAGTCTTCTTCGATCTCACCCTCTTCGCTACCCGAATGAACGCCAGGATCCTCCTTTGGAGCCGGCTGAACCACTGGTGGTGTCCTAGTTTTGTGACTAGTCTCACGATGGGGGGAACGCTCACGCGGTGGTGTTTTTTCTCTTCTCAATCTCTGCCATTGGTGTTAGTAAGCCGTATTGAGTGGTTGATATTGATAATTCTAACCTTCGAGTCTCTAGATTCGCGGCGCTCCAAGTCGTCGTCGTCCTCAGCTCTTCGGCGCCGAGACGAGGTCGGTCGTTCATCTCCGTAAGGTAGTTCCTCGACGGGGGGTCTCTCAACACGACGGCGGTACATTCGTTCCCGTTCTTCCTCACGGTCTCGCCTCTCCCTGTCATAAAGGCTCGGTGGCTCATCACGTCGAGATCGAGGCAGGTAGTCTCTTTCCCGGTCTCGGTCACGTTCCCGTTCTCGCTCGCGATCCCTATCTCGGTCCCGTTCACGATCGCGGTCTCGAACGTCACGATCTCGAAAGGACTCCGAAGGCCGACGGTCAGACAACAAGGTCTCCGCCATGCTAGACTTACGGTAGTTCTTCTCACGCTCTGCAATAGCCTTGCGACGATCTGCTTCGTATGCATCAGGCTCTGGGCTGCGGCTATGACGAGCTGGTCGTACCCGATCACTGCGGTGAGATCTGTCTCCTCTATCTCTGTCACGGTACGTACCACGATCAGGAGATCGGTCGCGACGCTTGTGACGATCTCTATCCTCCTCCTCTCGTTCTCGAACCCGTCGAAGGACTTTCTCAAATGCGCCACGGCGAGCATCCTCAGATTGGACAGCTTGGAATTCCGCCGCACGAGCGACACGCGGGCGGACCTTTTCCCACGTGTCATCCGCGGCAACCGCCGGTTCTAGATGCTTAATATAAGATCGGAGATTTTCAGTGGCTCTTCTCTGTTGGCGTTCGGAGTGCTTGTCTTCGTCAGACCGTTTGGACTTTTTCTCCTGGAGCTGCTGTGGTGTCAGTAATGAAATGCCGAGCAAATAATATTTCTTTAACATACCCGTTCAAAGATCAGCTTTAAGATATCTCCATCAATGTTAGCAGTGCGTCGATCATTTTTGAGGACAGCAGAGAACTCCTCGAAAGTGGTCTTTGGGGTGAAATCAAAACGGTTGTCCTAGAGTCCGAGTTAGTTGGCTAGTTCATATGGCATAAGATGGACGTGGCTTACATCGAGAACATCAAGCACGTCGTTTCGGGTCGTGCGTAGGGCACGCTCTTCTTCTTCGACAATATCCCAGTATAAGTCTAGGGGGCTTGAGCCAGATTGGCCGCAGATAGACCTGAACCGATCGTCATTCTCGAGCAGAGGATAGATTTGACTCCACGTCGTCCCTGCTTTGATCTTACCAGCCCTACGAAGCTCCTGTAGTAACTCAATAAATGCATCTCGTCGCTTTCGCTCGACGCGGAACTTCTTGTTTCTTTGATTCTGTCGAGTCTCATTAAAGCTTCGCTCGAGTGACTTTATGTGATTTTGGAAAGCAGTCAGAATGTCAAATTGATTCAAAGCTTTATACTTCTCGTCATGCTGGAAGGGGGCCGTTGCCTTGAGGATGTTCTGAGCTTCAGACCAACGCGTGTAAGGCTCAAGGCTAAGCTTCGGGAGTAGGTCAATAAGACCGTCCATGGCGCTCTTGCGAAGACTAGCCTGACTTTCAACGTGGGTTCTCTTGAGCTCTACTACGTAGTCCTCAAACAACTGGCGCCGTTCATCTTCGTTGCTGGTCGAGCGGAAGATTGTCTCGCCCTCGATCATAGGGCGAGCGGTCTTCCATCGCGTATAGTGCTTGATCTCGGGGTGGCTCTTCAGCATGATAGCAAAATCAGCACGTAGCTTAGCAAGTCGATCTTTGGCGCGCTCCTTATCTTGTATGACCACGTCTTGGCAGAACTTCTCGAATGCGTCCCTTCTGTCTTTAGGGTCTTTGATGGCGCGATACTGGGGATCCTTGATCGTGGCTCGCATTGTCTGCTCCCAGGACCAGTCCGGTTGTACGCCACTACGGCGCAATAGCTTCGTAAAAGCAGCCTCGGCTTCCTCGGGGGTCGCATACTCGGGCTCATTACTTGCGGGAATGAACGACTGAGCACGCAAGTCACTACCTTGCGTTAACTGACGAGATTCGGGAAAGGTCTCTCGATGATCACGATGGTCGCGATGATCACGATGGTCGCGGTGGTCACGGTGGTCGCGGTGGTCGCGATGGTCGCGATGGTCGCGATGCTGATCGTAGCCTGAGTTCGAATACGGACCACTGGGGGCGAAGGGCACCGACGGGCTGTGTCCAAGTTAGAAATAATCATAAGCCAGCAGTTGGTAAGGTTCTTACGCAGGCGTAGAGGGTGTCGCTTCTTGACCTAATGCATTCCGGTATGCTTCGGGCATCTCCCAAGAACTCTGCTTCGTCTCGGTATTATACCAATACTTACGACCACCCTCGGCGGTGTATTCCTTCCACGGCTGGTTTGCCAGAGCGCGCTATACATTTGGTTAGTTGATCATAACATAAATGTGGATGCATATTACAAACCTCGGCAGGTGACATTATTTCCTCTGGCTTGGTCCATTGCGTCGCTTTGGTAAGTGTATTGTAGTAGTAAACGCGTCCATCAGGACTCTTATACTCTTGCCAAGGGTTTGGCTGGCCGTAATGGCCATTGACTCCATTCATCGTCGCGACAGCTCCGCGAGCGCGTACTAACTCCTTTGTTGCTTTGGGATGGGCCTAACCATATGCTTCTTCGTTCCACGATGGTGACGATACGGCTAAGTGAAATCAGAAATAAAATTGATGCGATGTCGTTCAAAGCGGTCTTGTAGGGGATGCTGATCGGTGACGGTGACGGTGACGAAGTCAAACAGTGAAGATTTTGTTGAAGCTGCGAATTTTTGGAGGAGGTCGGATTTAGTTAGAGGTACGTACCTCGCTAATGGATTACGTAACGGTATCTAGTGTACGGAATAGGTAAGTGCATTTACCGAATAAAGTCAGTGGGCGGGTGGGCACTATGGCACGGGCCACGCGTGAGTTGGAAGCTTGAACCGCGTCGCATCGTGGAACTGCAAATCCTCCTATTCACATATTCAGATATTGCACATGACAACCAACATCCAAGGTAGATGATTACAAAATGTACCAACTTTCCGTCTCACATTTCCGCAACCCGCAAACCTGTCTTCCGCATTATTCTAAAATGTCTAGTTCAGCGGCCTACACGACTTCCAAATCGGCGATCGAATTGCTGGAAGATGCAAGCTTCTCGTATTTCATACCCCTCACTACCGACTTTTCTATACAGGACGCTTTCCAAGATGGAGTAAAAGAAGATGGGGAGCCATTCAGTGCCGTAGAGCGACGGGAATCTCTTCTCTTTGGTACGAGCTTCCATGCCTCTTCCAAGAAGTCCATTTCTCACCGTGCTCATTATTAGACACCAGATGAATCCGTCGATGTATATCTCGTACTTAAATGCCCTTACGTCGAAGAAGATACTCTGAGGTCCTCTCTACGAAGTCTAGTCATCTCGCTGGAAACCCAGATTGTCAATGGGAGCGTGCAGGATCGTGATACTCAACTAGCTTCCGAAGTCATCTACACGGGCACGGTGGATTACTCGAACAACCCTTCCATATTAGTCGCATTTTCGGGGGAAGACAACAGTGATGATGGTGGCGATGATGATGACGACGGCGAAGGGGGCCAACGGCAGTATACTGTCGCTGTGTGGAAGCACTCGGTATTTCTCAGTCGGCCAAGGATGCGACTGCAGAGTCCATCGGCTGTTTTCGCTGCCACGGCCAGCCTGAAACCAGTAGATATCTCACTGTCCGACGACCTTCGAGATGGGTATCTGCAAAGCGGTGTAGCATCTGGTCTCAACCTGCTCGAGTCTTTTGGAAACGACCCTGCTATGAATGGGGTCAAGCCTCGTCTCTCGGCGCTACGAGTATCCCGCGTCGCGCCGATCACTCAGCAAGCGAAGGACCTTTTGCGGCCCATTAAGTCCTTACCTAAGCTGTCTCTTCGTGTCTATCCCATCGCACACTCCCGCATGCGGTTTACACATCTACATACTGCTCCTTCGACAGCAACTGTCCTTGCCATGCTCGAGGTTGACTTCACGCCCTTCTTCGAGTGCGAGATTACTCTCGACGAGATATCAATTTCGGTCGAGGATGGCGTAGTAGAAGACCTGACGAGTCAGGCTGGTATGCCTCTGCCCGTGTCTTGTGTGGCTCACGACCATGTCACGTTCCTATACCGGATTTCTCCAGCTGAAGCAGACGTTGTCTCGAAAAACCCCATACGAGATCTCAGTATTGCGATTTCCGCCACAGCCCTAGTGCGACCGGATGTCTGTGAACCTCGTTTGAGTATGGCATGGGCCGCTACGGTTGACTTTACTATCCCAGTGAATCCAGGGTACGGACCTACTATGCAGCCCATCCAACGTACGCACCGCCCAAGCCAACTGTCAATTGGAGGAGAGAGTACTATCTCCTTGACGGCGCCGTCCGTGGCCAGGCCAGATGCGCTACCCTCTCTTGAAGCCGCAGGACGACCCGACTCCTCCTCTGTGCCGGATATAGGCATTACTATGACCTTCACCTCCCCGTCTCCAAACCAGAAGATTTACCCAGGTGATGAGTTTCTCTGGAACGTGTTCGTTGTTAATCGGTCGCCGGGCACCTCAGCAGTACCCAGGAAGCTTGCAATAGTAGTGATTCCGAAGCGGCGGCGTAACGAATCACGGGTTAATCGGCCACCATCGATATCCTGGTTGCCAGAAGCTACGTACGGGCATTCGCACCAGCCAAAGGCGACGAGGGACAAAAGTTTAGCCGATGCCATCCTTGATGAGAACGTTGTCCACGCTATGCAGCATAGTAGCATTATTGATAGTGCAGAAGTGGTGTGCCTTAGCGCGGACGTTCGAGTTGGCCCGCTCGCGCCTGGCGCATGTCACGTCGCTGAACTAAGATTCCTAGCCTTGAAAGAGGGGATCGTAAGCGTCGAGGCCGTACGAGTCATCGATCTCGCAAACAATGAGCATGTAGATATTAGGGAGTTACCGACGGTCATCGTTGAAAGTAAACATGAAAGCTGACAGTTGCAAGGAGGCTAGCATTCCTATCTCTACGTGTAGGGAGCCAATTCATCTTATCCATGTCCAGCTTAATATGCAACCCAAGTTTACGAGTAATTCAATCCCCAGAACTCGCGTCGCTTGTACTCTACACGAATAATTTATTGACGTCTCCTAGGATCTATCTTGATGTCCTGCGCTTGAACCTCTTCCGTCGTAACATGCCCAGTGGTCTTTGATTCGCAATAATGCTTGCATATCTAGGTAGATATACTCGCATTTGTACCTAGCTAGACGATCTGGTTGAACTGCCTGCCGGAACATCATGGCAGGGCTCCCCATCCTTCCTACGCAGTGATATTCCTAGCATAGTATTCTCTTCGTAAAAACCGCCTGATTGCGTCTCGGTGTATCATGCACCCCTAAGAAGTGTGCTCTAGGTATCAATAGTTATGGCCTCTCAGTATGTTTTCAATCTACTCTAGCTACTATCATTTACAAACCTGTCCGCTCTTCGGCCGAAGGTATCGCAACCCGCACTAAGATGTGGTAAGGCTTGAGCTGAGCTTGTTCGTCATTTTTGCATTTAGCTCGAGGGGGGTACTTCAGA
>JAOXNK010000004.1:416422-431933 GCA_028566675.1 Hypoxylon intermedium
TGACGATGGCGCACGGGTCCGTCGCGAGCATTGGCTCGTTCGACGCTACGTACGTCTCTATGAACCCGCCGAGCTGGCTGTTGGCCGGCGTGGGGATGAGCATCTGCAGCGAGCTGAGCGCGGCTATGCACTCAGTGCCGTTGGTGGGGGCGTCAAAAGCTCGCGCTAGGACGCTGCTGGCCGCTAGGCTAGCAGCAGCGAGGATGATGTTCTGTGATTGCATGGCGAGAGCGGACTTTCACGTCCAAGTGTGGATAGAGTGTAGGCAGGTAGTTGTGAGGGAAAACCCAGATCGATTATTGAATATTAACCGATGGTAAAAGGCTAGGTAAGTGCAAGAGATGGTAGAAGCGAAAGCAACTTGGGAGTTTATGTATTGTATTCTACGTTAGACATGTACCCCCTTCCCACATGCTTCATTGCGTAGTGTTTCTATTGTCATGTTCGGTTGACGGTGAAAAGTGCTGCTGGAGGCTGTCATTCAACAGCTCAGCCTGAGCCACAAGCTCAACTGAATAAGGGGGAGAGGTCGTGTAGTGCTAGGAGGGAACCAGCCCCTAATCAATCAGTCATCTTTCTCTGTGTGCTTAAATGACGGTAAACCTGTAGGTGGACTGGCATTTGGCTACTTCCTAGAGGCTCAGGGAAAATTGACTGGCGCCCCGAAGAAATTTCCAACACCTCAGTCTTGTTGGTCAAAGAAGAAAAATTGACTGGTGTGACGACTCACGAAAGGATTTGAGAAACAGCGCAGATGTTGACATCCCGCGCTTGCACACCAACATGACGGACCGACCAGCTAACAAATCAGAAAAAACAGTGTCATGCTCAATCTCGGCCCCTGAAAGTTCGTTGGCTTCGTGGATTTTTTTCTCTCTCCGTGTGTTGCGGAGGGATGTGCAACCTCGTAAGATATCAATCATGGTGCACTGTAGCCGTCCAAACCCCTCCGTTGAAGTCTTACGTGGGATACGTACGTACAAACACGACAGATGCCATGAAACGGGTTTAACACCCAATTTGTGATCTCACCAACACGTGGGAAACATGTGCAAGGTGAAACAAGGCAACGTGGTGTGTAGTCTCGCCTGAAGGCATCATATCTGAATTTCGACTATTAACTATCAACTAAATCAGGGGTTCTTCCCCGGTAGTACAGCACAAGACAGGTAGCTAGTGCACCCAGCCTAGGCGGCGTGCTTTTGTTCTAGGCCCTGCGTGACCGATCTCATAAAATACAGGTAATAGGGGTACCGACAAAAAACATTAGATATACAGCCGCTGCCAAATCTCCCAAGAAGGGCAGTGTTAAAACATTATACAAGGAGCCGGTAGCCAAGTATGACCGGTGTAGTATACAATAAGTTTTAATCAGTATCCCAAAGTAATATTTGAATATCAAACGCCAGTTTTCAATCCGGAGAGCGCACTGCTCTTCCCCAGTATCGTCGATGCCTGATTCCTGTAAATGCGAAAAGCGAAGGAAATATATATATAATATGATAATATGATGCGCTGGTGATGATTTCATGGAATCGTGAAATATAGAGACGTGCCTACTCGATGTCGACGATTATGGGAATAGTCGTCTATGTCCGTAGCAGCTTGAACCGATCCTCGAAGGCTTTGACCTTTTCGGACTGGAGCGCCCTCTCCAGCTTGCGGGACTGGCTAACGGCTGCCTCACGCTCTTCCTGTAACTGAAGCACTTCAATCTGCGCAGTGTTCATGCGACCAACGACTTGCTGCATCTCGACATCCGCATCGGCTAGCGCGTTCTCAAGTTCGGCAACACGGGCGCGAAGGTTATCAACTTGGGTCTCTTCTGACACGCCTATGGCTGGGCCGGAGCGTGTTGCGCTGAGGCGAGGAGAACGAGCACCCGGGCCGCTGAATAGAGGGGAAAGGGGCGACTTCGGCGGGAACGTTCGGGGAGACCGTAACCCGTCGCGCATTCGCTTCAGCTGCTCGTTGTGGCTTGCACGGAGGTTGGTGACCTCTTCCTCGTGGCGCGCAATTCGATCCTCCGAGGCATTTTGCGCAGCTTCCAGCTTCTCCTCCAGAGTCCGGAGATGTGCTTGTAACATGGTAATGCGATCTACATTAGTCTTCTGCGCTGCCTCGCCACGAGCCACAGTATCCGAAATTCGTTGGCGTAGCGTCTGGTTGATAGACAGTTGCTGACGAACCTGGACGGCTAGTTCCTCAACGCGACGGGTTGACTCGTTCAGTTCGTCGGCCAACGCCTTCTCGGATTCTAGGTAAACTCGCTCGTCCGCTTGAAGAGCTTCGAGCTGCTGTTTGTAAGACGCCGCTTCCTGACGAGCATGGTCACGTTCAGAAATGGTATAAGAGAGGGTGCGCTCTAGTTTGTCCATGGCGATTTGAGTTAGTTCATCTGGTGAGCTGCCGAACTCTAGCTTCTTAATGCGCTCAAGAGACTCGGAGTACGATTTCTGCAGATCCTGGTAAGCCACCATTAGAGAATCCGAAGTCACAGGGACGGCCAATCTGTCGCTTCCGTTGCTCTGACGAGCGAGAGAAGGCGGGATGAGAATGTCCTTCTCATCGAGTAGGCTTCTAAGCGACGCTATCTCTTGTTCGGCTCGGTCAAGATCCATCTTAAGCCCACCGAGGCCCTTCTCCACTTGCCACTTTTGATCGAGTGCCTCCTCAGCCCGCCGTCGCAGCACGTTGATCTCAGCTCGAAGGTTGCTGATGTCTTTCTGAAAGCCCGCCTTCTGTGGTGACTCGGTCAAAAGACGGTCGCGCTCTACTTCGAGCACTCGAATCTTCTTTTCATTTTCACGATTCTGGTGGTCCTGTCTTTCTAAAAGGTTCTTCAGGGCTCGGTGAAGAGCATCTCGCTGTTCCTCGACGTCCTTAAGGCGGTCTGATAGCTGATCTCGAGATTCAGTCGACTTGACTGACTTGGATCTTGACAAACCAGTGGCAGAGGGTGGTCTCTGAAGCTTAAAGGATGGCGGTGGACCTGTAAGCGAGTTGGAACGAGACAGTCGGGATCCAGAAGATACACCTTCTTCCGAGATAGTCCCCATAGATTTGGACTGCATCTGCTTCAGTGACGTGTTTTCTACCTTGAGTGTCTGGAGCTCCTGCTGCATCTTCGACGACTCATAGTTCATCTTCTCCAGCTCGGCAGCCTGTGCTTCAAGACCTTCGACGCGAGCTCGAAGCTGGGGGACAATCTCCTCCCGAAGATTATCACGCTCGTTTGATGCATTTTGGAGCTCATCCTTGAGCGCAGTAAGCAGGTCTTCAAAGTTATCCTTGACTTGGCGTTCTTCCGTAAGCTTGCGTCGCAGGGTCTCGCAGGTGCTTTCTAATTCCTTGATCCGTCCGCTATCGTCAACGTTATTAACCGTGGTGAGACCAATTTGTGATGCTCGATCGGAGAGGTCCTTGATCTGTTCGTCAAGTTCCTGTCTCCTGGTCCTCTCATCCTGGAGCTTGTTTGTTAACTCGAGCGTGATTTGTGCCTTCTCTTGCTCCGACCTCCTCTGTATCTTTTCGATCTCCTCCCTCGATTGGTCGTATTCGCTCAGTTTAGCTGTGCTGTATCCCGAATCCGAGAAGTAATCGCTTGTTCTTTTGTTTCCGGTCGTCGTGGGGTTGTCCCTCTCTAATTGTAATCTGTCTACCAAATCCTCCAGGTCCATCTCGCGCCGAATTGACGCAGCCAATTCGGCCGAGATGGCCTTTAGCTCATCTTCCATTTCTTCGATTTGATGAGACGTCGATAGCGCAGCGGTTGGTGGTGTTGCCAAGTAGGATTCGCAATATTCCCTTGATTTTGGAGAGCCAAAGAGCACCTTCGGGGTGTCAAGTAGTGATTGTGGTCCGATTGTTGTGACGGGGGATGCATCGGTAACACTGGCGGCCTTTGAGAAGTTGAAGGGCGAAGGAAGAGGCGAAAACCCTTTGTCCGAGGTCTCTGTATTCGAAGGCGAAGAGGTCCAACCAAAGAAATTCCCCAGCTTTGATGAGCCTGGCGACTTCGGAAGGGGCTTGTCAGTATTAGGTGTCTTGACCTCGCGAATATCAGCTGTAGGGGCCAATGCCCTATCGTCTTGTTTGAGATTGAGTTGTGGTGGTGTGGCTTTCCGAGTAATGTGCAACGACATAGTATGAGAATCGAAACGATGGTTATCGGACGAATCTGAGTTATATTCGTCGAAAATGTCCTCACTCAGCGGATCCTCCTCCTCATCACTAAAGAGATCGTCATACGCGGTCTGCCCGTCGTGTTGCGACAAATGAGTGGCGTGACTTGTTTGAAGACCGGCAGGGTTACTAGCCCAAGAACTTGGGCGTTTGATTTCACCCGCTATGACAGCCGGAATGGAGTCTACAGAAGCCAGCGGATGACGAGCTTCGGGAATATTTCTGGTTGAATGCCAACATTAATTAGCAATACTGCCTTTGCATGACCCGCGCTGGATTGTAAATGAATGAGACCCTGACTCACTCTCGGTTTCCCTGTATCAGGATGATGTCGTTTGGCGATTCCAAGCCGGGCTTCACATTGGCCGCTTTCCCGACCGGAGGATGAGGGAAGTCGTATACGGTAGGACTGTCAAGCGAAAAGGAACGCGAAAACCGCTGTTCTGGCTTAGGCAGCCCCTTTGCAATAGACAGATACTCTCCAGAGGAATACCTAGTGGCGATGGGCGACGCAGTGATGGACAACGGCTTCCGTCGAATGGACCGTACTGCCGGCAGCGAGCTATCAATAACCAAGTTCCTCGTGTTCCTTGACGCGGGTAAGGCGGGAGCTGAGTCTACGAGTTGCGATTGGTCTGGAAAGGAAGGAAACGGCCGCTGAAGGAGAGACAGGTCAGATGAGGCATGAGAAGTCTCAGAGTTGGCCGTAAGGGAGGGCCGGTGCGGATGGTCTTGCAACGGCTGCTGAGGGACAGACATAGTGTAGTCTACTCCCTGGTCTTATCATTCATGACTAGTCTTCCGGGAATGTGTGGAGAGTTTACAGGCCAGGCCGGCCAAGAGATTATTGACTTTGGGTTCCCAAAGGAAATGGTAATGTTTCACTGGCAATAGCGAAAGGCAGCGCGAACAAACCAACAACAAGTTGACAGCCAGAAAAGCGAGAGTGCGCAACGATACGGGAAAGGACCAGAATTCGTTCTAGGGTCCAGTCGAAAGGGGCATGGCGGCAACGGGTAGCGTCGCAATCGGT
Organism: Hypoxylon intermedium; assembly: GCA_028566675.1. Taxonomy (NCBI): domain Eukaryota; kingdom Fungi; phylum Ascomycota; class Sordariomycetes; order Xylariales; family Hypoxylaceae; genus Hypoxylon; species Hypoxylon intermedium. The sequence continues at coordinate 421,641 of JAOXNK010000004.1, forward strand.
CTTTTACATTATTAGCCCAGCAATGGGCATGGGCATCCTAGGGCATCCTAGGGCATCCTGGGCATCGTGCAGGCGCTTGAGTGTTGACAGGCCTTGCTCTAGCGCCTACATTTTCCCCAGTCCTGCCCCTGGCTTAGCCATCTTTGGCTCCTATGGCCGTCAGGAGACGATTCTAGTGGCTCACCACTATCTCAAGCCCCTGTCCATCTCCAATGCCATTCCGCTCCGCCGACCCTGTCGCGTCCATTTTTGGACATCTGTAATTTCACTGCCCCCCGTCTCTCCGAACGAGGCTGGCGAAGTTCGCGGCGGACGAGAGATATTTCGACACTAAAGCGCTAGCATCTGGCCCCGAAAATGTGCGAATTATTTCTGTCGAACACTGCTGCACCTCTGGATCCCCTGCGCGCTCTCCTGCATACTGCAGGTACCAACCTGCAGGCGGCGGCATTTGGGTAAATGATCGTCCCTCCACCTGCACAGACAGGCGGGGTGCTTGGTTCGCTTGGAGGCATGTGTGCTGCAGGTTAATCTCGACTTCACGATGCTGACTTTCCCTTTTTAGGAACCCTAGATACCAAGATCGATCTTCATGATTTGATTGCTTGATCCGTAGCGGCCAGGCGGCTGGCTAACGGGGAATTCCGATCGCAATTGGCTCCTATCCTCCCATCGTAGACTTCTCATTGTGCTGTTATTCAGCTCCTATGTAAGAGTACCTCGAGAAGACACTTAGGTAGGTAGCGCGCGGTAAGATATAGCGTTCAAATATCAAGATTCACGGTCACGTCAAACATCGTTTACATACCTAGCCAGATGAGGCTGACGAGGAAGTAGATAGAGGTCAGGTATCGTGAGGGTTTGATTGAGGCACAGGGTACGGAACTCGCAAGCTCGGGCCCTTGGCCAAGGAAATTAATAAGAATTTGATAGACGCTTTGAATCATTCTAGTAGGTAGCTTGAGCCTCAAATATCGACGGTCCACTGTATCACGAGAACAGCTGGGAATGTTTGAGTGCCGTAGAGGAGTTCACGAAGCGTCGTTTGGTGCTTCAACTCCTAGGTACAAGCACGACAGCAAAGTCTTCATAGTAGGTATGTAGTAAGCTGACTTCTACTCCCTCTATGTATCCCTTGACCATATCGTACCAAGTCGTACATGCATATGATCAGGGGTTCTGCCCACTGATTTGCACTGCCCTGTACACATCAGTGGAATAAATTCCAAAGTAGGTAGGTAAGGTGGCCGAGCCTAGACTCGTGACTGGCAACAATTTACCTCCTCAGCTGCCCAACATCTTTAAGATCCCTAGGAATTCATCTTCAAGCCCTAATTGAGGGCATTCTTGTTGGCTGAAAGGAATTGGCGACGAGCGAATAGACAACAATGATCTGACTTGACGCGCCAATTAAAGCGCAAACCAACTGTCTGGTGAGTCGTGACTGGGCAAAATCGCCTAGCGTCAGGGACGCAATTAGACACAGGGTAAATCTAAATATAGGTAGGGATAAAGGGACCACCTCATTGGTCATTGATTGATGAGTTGGTAGCATAATGGAATGGAATGGATGTTACCACCCAAGTTAGCAATGTGACATGTGTGTACCTAAGTAGGTAGGCAGTCTTTTGGCTTGAAAGGGGGAAAGATTTTAGATGCCCTTCATGATAGGCTTTATTCTCGAGTTCGGACACTATGTCTCAAATATTATGCTGCTTTGACAGGCCAATGTGAACCTTGGGGGGTTTAACCCACGTGGTGGCCAAATGATTAATAGCCATGAGAATGAGGTGGCGTGAGCCTGTAAATAGCCTTGAATGCCATACTTCATAGAGACCCCACGAAGAAATTCTTGAATGGCTTGACTTGGGGAAAGTTGGGAGATTGAAGCATTCCAAGGCTTAGCTCTTCAGAGTAAGACGGCGTAAAAATTCAATGTTTTCTATCTGCCACGAACCGAAGCCGCATCTTGTAGGCGCCAGAGGTATCCGGCTGCATCGTCAAAGCGAAACACTAAGATCCATGAGATTCTTCCTGCATAGCATCAGCATCGTTCCACCGCGAGAATCTGGGCGTTTTGCTCGTGCGATAAGTGGCCAAGATCGAACCCGGACGGTTGTAAAAGTAAAATCGCGGGGCAAATACAGACGCGGGGTAAAGAAAAAGGGGGAAAAAGAAAAAGTACGAGAATTGGTGGTGACATTCATTCTCCGCTGCTGAGGACTACCTGCATATGGCGCACGGAATGAGAAGAGAATATAAGAACGAAAAGTAAAAGAGAGAAAAAATTAATGGTTGATATCTCAGTAATCTGAGAAACATCAGGAATTGAGCCCGATGCGGGGGTCGAACCTATGAAGAGTGTGTTAGTACACGATATTTTGGTTCGCAAGATCATATGTGAACATACCCGCAACCTTGAGATTAAGAGTCTCACGCTCTACCGATTGAGCTAACCGGGCAGGACCATTGGAGCCGAAGCTCAACTGATTGGTGAGAGTCGATTTTGGTAATGCGCTATCTATGTAGTGTTATTAGAGTGGGGGTCATTACAACCAATCACTCCTAATTTTGAGATTTTGAGGTTCTACTCCGACGTTACGCCGGTTATACTGGTCTTGTTCATGTCGTTGCAGCAAACCTACAAGGGCCAATCTAACATATTACGATTTCAACATGAGCCTATCTTGTAAATATCAGTTAGCCAACCAGGACATAGAGTGGTAGATGCCTATTATTCCTGAAAAGTAGCCTAATCTAGGAATGAACTTTCTATGATATATAATGTGTATATAGGGACATTTCTACAAATTAACCATCGCCAATAGGACGGGCAGCTTGGGTGAACTGATCATTAGGTAGGTATGTGCATAGAAATACTCTGGTATAACTCATGCACGACCTCGAAACGCCAACGCCATGCTACTCCAAGAATCTTCTGAATTTAAAACACGCTGCTGCTGCTCCATTTATTGGCAGCCCTGATCCTCTTCCCAAAGAAGTAGAACACATAAGGTACGGGGATCAGGAGACACGCAAACCCCGCGAAAATGCTCGTCCCGGGCCCGACCCCGATGTTGTGATACAAGGGTGTGACGATCAGGGGAAACGCTGCAGCGAAGCAGCTGCGCAGGAAGGTATTGGCGGCCACAGCGCTCGCGGCGTACATCTGGAAGGTGTCTATGAGGTAGTTGAGAGCAGCTTGGAAAATCGTATAGAAGCCGCATCCAGTAAGGAAGAGCCCAATCACAGGAGTAATCCATGGTGCAACGGCAGGGTCCGCTGTCCAACCGGTAATGAACTGGCCCGATGCGAAGAGAACGGAGCCCAGCATCATTGGGGGCAGCCTCTTCTCGGGAACTGCACGGTCGCCTGCGGCATGGTAGGCTTTATTATAATAGATTTGATTGCTTATGTTGATGACTGCTCCGGTGATCGAGCCAAGAAGGATTGCCAGGAAGGGTAGTTCGCTCGACACTGTCGACCACCCCCTAATCTCGCCGAATATGATCGGCACCGCCCCGAGTTGCATATAGAGGATTCCGTAGCAGAAACTCGCGTATAATGCAACGAGAAAGCAAATGGGCGTGCAAAGCAGCTGAATGGGGCGAACAAGGAACTTCCTCGCGAGTTCAACAATACTGACGTCCCATTCCTCGAACTTGGCATGTAGAGCCCAGTTACCCGTCTCATACCGTAACCGCCGTGCCTTGTTGACGAGGAGCTTCGGTGGGTAGGTCTCGTCGATGAAGATGATAGCAAAGGCCAGCACGACGGACTGTAGAATCCCCGTGGTATACTCTGTCCAGCGCCAGCCAAGATTGGGATGCGCCACACATACGGCAGAGACAATAGGCCCTACTGTAGGCCCGCCCACGACAGCAAGCGCATAGCCTGCCAGGGCAACTCCACGATATGCCGGCGTGAAAAGGTCACCCAAAACGCCGCCAGTGTTGGTTACAGGCGCCGAGGCGAATATGGCGCTCCAGAACCGTGTCAGCATGAGGGTTTGGAAATCTTTAGCGACGGCTGATCCAAAAGTGAGACATACAGACACGAACATAGGCGTCAAAACTGCGACACGGCGTCCGTAGACCTCCGATAGCGGCGCCCACAGCAATGGTCCTATGCCGAAGCCCAGAAGGAAGAGAGTCGTCCCTAATGTCGCTACTTGTCTGCCAACATCAAATTGTTCTGCAACTTCCACCGTGCCGGCAGAATAGGACGAGGATGCCCAGGTAGCTGTCATGGTGACAAGCCCATAGAGAAGCGTTGTGGCGATCTTCTTATGCCGCGGCCAATTTAATGGGCGATAGGGGTCATCCGGGCCGTCAAAATCAACTAGATATTCATGACCGGTCTTCTCCTTCGCGAGTGGATGATTGAATGGGGGCACTTCCGGCCTAGAGCGCACCCGCGACAGAACGGTATCCCGTCTCGATACCGTCCGCGAGAGCGACCTCGAAGGCCCGTCAGGGACATCAGGAACATCCCGCCCTGTAGCATGTATTTGGGATGGGCTCGTGTCGAGAGTGCATGGCCGGTGACCATGATGATGCTTTTCCGTCCGTGGACATTGGCAGCTTAACGAGCTATCGCTACGTTCTATTGCAGGCGAATCTGGTTCCGGCGCTCGCTCTTTTGAGAAATCTCTATGCGAGCGATCGCCATCATCCTTATTCACAGATATTGCCATTTCCTGCTACAGAAATGCTAGAGAACCCAGAAAGACAGAACACGTCCAATTGACGATCATTGATGGCGTTAGTCTAATTGATATGTAGTTTAGTTTGATGTATTTCACACCATTCGCGTTTTATGGGCCAAGGCCAAAGAATTCCGAGCCGGGACTAAACAGCCGGCACTTCAATTCCGAATGGATGACGTACGCAGGCGAGGCAGGGTACCTGGGTATGTAGCTATTCCCTCCATAACCCGCGCAAAACCCGGCAAGGGGGGGCCGATTTCAAAGTAAACACGGAATTACCTGCAGCAAATAATGCGAAATGCCTAGGTAGGGTAAACCGAATGATAGGTAAGAACATCCAGGGAAGGTCAAAAATACTTGGTGATAAAATCCCCGGCTCTCCCCGGCCCAGTCCGGCCGATCTCGCTCTCGGAAGGCCCGGCAGTCTTGAAGGTCTGACAGCTACGTTCTATAGCATTATTAGCTGCCCAGGTAATTCTCGTCAATGCCTTTTTGTCGCTTCGATAAGCTCAGTCCAGCCAAAGTACCGCTGACTAACTATATAAGGCTTGTCGCCTTGCGAACTAGAGATTGCCTACCCCTGAAAGCAGGGTATCACAGTTGTAGTTATTGGCAAATAGGGGATGTAAGTTATTAATTGTGTGATTAAACACCGTTACGATTGTTATACTCTCCCTCCAATGCCATAACTTACCTATGACTGAGATACAGAAAAGCATAGTCTTTAAAGGGCCCGGTTCTCTGCACCTGTAAGCCCATTTTGCTCATGCTGGCTTGACCGCAGTGAAGACATCGGTTGTTTCTACAGGGATACATAAACCCTCTTGGGATATTGGTGCCGGTGTCAGATTTTACTCACAATATAATCAATATGGCGAATGATTTCATCCTACGTAAAACGTAAGACTTCACAGCAGGAAAGGGCCAACGATCCTTGGAAACGGGAACCGAGCCTATGTTAAATATATGCCGTGTTTTACACTCACGGACAACTTAACATTAAAGGGTATATATCTGCTCTATCGCTATCCCAAAAGAAGTGTCAGTGAGTAGGGCCCTTCAAGGCCACATGGTACAGACCTCCTTACAACTAACTACCTATGTACGAACTGCTTTCCTCCTACTCACTTGTATAGATATTACCGTCTTTTCCCTGTTGTTAGCTGCGAGTATTCTGGATATCTCCAGTTAATGAGAGTTAAAGGCATGTTAAGGGAGTATCCCAATGATTCAAAGGGCAGGGGAGCCCCCAATTCGAATTTGTAGACCGACGGCATCACCGCCCGACGCCTGAGATTTGAGGCATGCACTTCAAGCACCCAGTATTGCTCTTGCTCTAACATGAAATCATTTCTCCCTGCTGGCTAATTTATGGTTTTGCTTCCTTTCCCATTTATCCCAACACGCAAATTACTTATATACAAACCTACCAACAAACATTCACAGCATCAACAAGCGCCTTCATTATCAGGGAACACATATAAAACAACCTTCATACTTCCAACTCCTTCCCCATATCATACCCTCTCTTTCAATTTCATCCTCTTCAGCAAGTCCTAATCTGCTTATCGGTAAGTCGACCCCTAGCCCCAACCCTTGGACCGTAAACCTGGACCACATGAACCCTACCACGAATCATCATTTAGAAATCAGAAACTGATCTACTTGCTTCTCCTTAGTTGATTCAAACACCCACTGTTATTAGCAGACATTCATGAACCACAAGGATTTTTCTCGAGGAGTGACCATCTCATTCCAAGATATTCATGAAATGACACCTGCAAAACGCGGCAGAACTACGACTACTTCAATGCGATGGGCGTCCGAATCCCGGGCTACAGAAAGAAGCCAAATAATTATGGATGCGATGGAAACTCTATATGACAGCCCCAGGGCTCGTAGAGCATTCCACACAGTCGATCAAAGGTCTTGACTTGAACCACTCAATACTACTTGAACCCTTCAATCTCGCTGTTCTGTGGCCAACCCATCAATTACCTCCACCAACCACCACAGTATCGGCTGACAACAGCCTACTTATTTCTAACGCTAACGCGTCATTACCCTTGGCTCTTCCATGGTAGCCGAAGAATTGGTGTCCGGCGGTATCAAGGCTTGGGCTACCGTCCTGGGAAAGGAAACTATCAAAAGGGCACCTCAACGGGCTGTGTCAAAAATGTATTTGACCTAATAGCCCAAGTAAGAGCAATGACGTGAAAACCTCACTTAGGTATAACTGTCCCAGAAATAGTCGGACCAACCTACAACCGCAGGACTCTTAGGACAAGCAAACGCCTCTAGTCCAATGCGGCGTTGTTCGGGAGCCTGATACCAAGATGCTCCGCGACAATGAACGTAACGCGGACGCGCTTGTCAGGAACAACTAGCTGTTCGAAATATACAAGCCTGCCCTTCGACTATATGGGTTTTGTGGCCGTGATGGCCTGGAACATTGATGAGCCATTACAGTTGATAATCGTGGTCGGGGGGCCACCGCACCTTTTGTCGCGTTTCTACGATGGCCCTCGATGTTCGGGCCCGTTACATCCCATTCAACAACAGCATACTACCCTAAAAGGTATCATATCATCACCCCTATAAATATACCCATAACAATGACAATTGAGCTGACTACAACGTTGGAAGCATCATGAAACATGGAAAAGATGTTGGCCTTGACCATTCCCTCTAACAGTATTACAACTACCATTCATTCCACAGTCACCGTCTTTTCCACCACCAGACTTTCAGCCCTCTTCTATGCCTCCGAACTACAAGAAGTAATCATGGACCCAGTCCTTAAAAACATCCAGCTCACAGAGTCATGTTTTTTCTACCTCAAGAACACCGTCACAACCGCATGTCAGCCAACCACATGAAGCGAATCAGATCCCGTCTCTGATGGTAACACTAGATGCTGCGTCAACAATGCAAGGTTCGCAGGCGGCAATACGAGACTGGCCACAATTCACAAACGGCGGATCATGCCTGAAAAGTAAATTAGGATATTACCAAATGTGGTCTCACATCGAGTCCGGGAAGGGCGGCGTGCGAACGCCCGAGCAGCTTCAAGAAGCTAGGATACTTGGCGGTCACCTCCGCCTAGGTACAGAGTTGGTCAAAATTGATGGTGTTGATCTCCAGGGGTACAACTCCTATCACGTTACGAAATCAACTACTTTGACGAGAACGACACTGTTTCCTTCTCGCCTAAGACGATCGAGTTACCTGAGGACTTCATCACTGGAGAGATCGATGAGAGCCTCCTTCGCCGTTGCCACAAGGAGAAGGGCTGGAAATTATATACGATCCATTGACTTGGTTTGACGTCTTAAAAGCCCACGCCAAATAATGCAGAACAGACAGTTCCGAACCTTGCAAGCCTATGAGAAGTCATCGCTATGGATGTACAGGATGCCCTGGCAAATTTATCGGATGTCGTAGAAGAATCACTTGCGGCAACATAGGTTTGATTCAACTTGCCATAGGTCGAGACAGGGACGGAGGATGTCGGCAATCGTTGCATTACCATTCCCTCGGAATCTTACAGTTTTCCTCCAAACACCTTCTTGACTTGCAACTCTGACATACTACCCAAGGGCCAAGGTCGGGCAGATACGAATTCGAGAAACGAGGTGGCAATGAACAGCTTGCTCATTTCATACAGATGAGCCTGTTTATCCTTAACGATGTGACAATCTTGACTTGCTCTATGATGGTGCTACGGTAACTTCCCAAGCCCTTTACGATGGTGTCAATTTAAGGTGCCTTACGACACACCAAGTTCACCTATCCGCTTACATTTGTCCTCCGTGCAGTCTTTGATGCTACTTATACCTCAATATCACCAGCAAGCCAGTTCCATCGGGGCGCCTAGATAACGGCAGCTGTGACGAGTCTGCCTTTGATGCCGACCACGGTCCGTCAAATATACAATATAAGGATGACCTAGCAACTGCCTCCGACGGACGAACCCAAGAAGACACACTCTTGGGAAAGTCTCTAGTTTTATCGCTGCTATTATTTGATACCTACACGCCAGCATATCTTCCCTAAGGATGGTCGATTTATGGTACCTTGACGCCGACCTATCTGGCACTACACTCTCCGATTTACCGTCGGGAACAACGCTTTTGGACCGATTCTAGGGCTTTGTCGAATATGTTGACGATCACAACGGTACATTTCTGAGCATCACATATAAAACAGAAGACAAGGAAGATCAAGACGACGAAAAGTCGGTCTTAACCTTACTCTTACGTGCGATAGTAGATGCCTCCTTGGATCCAGACGACCCAGAGGTACTGCGCACGAGGGGCGGTGCCGATGAAGACTGGAAGCATTGCTCTGGACCTGCCTGTTGTCTATGTCTTACGAAGAAGAAAAAAAGAACCCACAAAAGACTCCCGTGCCATGCCGCCAATCGTGTTATCATTCTCGATCCATGGTGGAAGCACTACATTGAAGATGGCGCTCAGCCGGGTTTATTCAAAGATGCCAACCTCTATTCACCCCAGCTCACTTTCCTCCACCGCCTCATCCACACTATACACGACGGGAATGCAAGTTGGTGATTACTTGTAGACGGTGTTTGCAGGGGTGTGTATTTCCTACAAAGTACTGGCAAGAATATGACTACTACATCCTCGCATTCTTATCTCTGTCACGCAAAGAAGGATCCTCAGACGTGGTAAAGATGAACGATAAGCTGATGGTCGCATCAACATATCTGTCGCGATTCCAGCTTAAGGTGATCCATATACCAGGACGATTGAACTTGGTTTCAGACGCTTTATCCCGACTACCCGCAGTCGACTCTGAAGAAGACAAGAAAGAATGAGCGGAGGAATACAAATCGACATTGGAAGATGTAGTCGACGACTTCGGGTACTATGCCACCGAGGTGTCTATGAGCAACGATTTTAAGGAGCGAATCATGAAGGGATACGAAACCGACAAGCGCCTAAGCAAGATGATAAGCACGCTGACGGACGCAACGGCAGTGGGGGTAACTTTGCAAATCGCTGAAAGTTTTATAAAGGATACGGAAGTCTTTTCCGACGGTGAACAGTTTCCGCGGAACTATTGTCGATTACAAAATAGATGAAAACGAATTCCTCTTCGCAGATGTTGAGGAGGATAGGCAGGACAACGCGGATGAGTTGGAGAATGAGCAGGCCGACGCAGAGAGTAAGGAGAACGAGCAGGACAACTCAACACAACTACCCCAGCAGGAAGGACAGCCTGACATTAAAGAAGAGCCACCTTTCCGCGAAGGACGAACCCCATCGGAGAATATATTCCACGAGATCACGGTCATTAATGATACGCCAGTCAATTCTGAAAGCTGAGAAACGAGATAAACTATAAGACGTTGGGATAGAAGTCTTAATTATAGATACCTTATAATACTACACTTCTGGTAGCTCATCACAGGAACCTTCATTGCTATGACAATAACTAGAGTAGTGGGTGTTTTCTACGAATTTCATCGAGTAACTCGCTACGTCGATTGTGCTGCAAAGCTGAATAGGGGTACCTCGATATGCGAATATCCTTTCCTATTTACATATTCAAGCGCGATT
>JAOXNK010000004.1:453208-466577 GCA_028566675.1 Hypoxylon intermedium
CGTCCGCCTGGCAGCGCAGCATCGACGGCCAGTTCGCTAACTGCAACCAGTACACCCTCACCGCCCTGCATCGCTTCGCCGACCGTGCCTACGACGGCATGATGCTGGTAAACCAGCTCCCGGAAACGGATCCTCTTGAATGAATGAACGTAGCTGTGGTTCTTTTTTTATTATTCCCCTTCTCCTTCTTTTTCTCCCTTTTACTCTCTACGACTAATGAGCGCTCCGGCAACACCGTCCGTATTCATATCCCCTATTTCTGTATGCCCCTTATTTTTAATGTCTTCTTCATGTTTTACGGTACCATAGATATCTATCTACCTTGTAGGTGTGCCGAAGGGCCAAGTTAGGGGCTTTCTTAGCTACTACTGTGGATGCTATACATTCCTCATGACACGAGACATTTATTAATAATGTGTTGACTCGGGCTGGGGCTTTTAGCAAACCAAGCTGTTCAAAATAACAACGTGCTTACTACTACTTCATCTCAACTACCAGCCCCTTCAAAACTACGCTATAGTTCACCTAGTGCACATACGTTGTAAAATGTAAAGGGGGGAGTCATGGATTTCGTTCGTCAACCTACTCGAACATTGCCGAATCTCAAGCGAGTCTGCCGCAGCTGTAGGAGTAGGACTGAAGTAGCTCAAAGAACTATAAACAGGGGCAAAAATAAGTAGGCAGGTTACTCTTAACATCTCCTCATTCGTCAACTATGTAGCTTGGATCTCATCACGCATTCATCGCAATGCGACACCAAAGTCAGTCAAGACCGTTTCTCGAGGTCTCCCCTGTCTTCCAAGACAAGCAGCTGCAATATCCATCGCGTGTATTTCTCTCTGCTTTATTCGCGACTCCAACATAAAGCAGAGGTAACCATTCTCCCGGATTGAATAATTAGGGGTTTGTACAACGAAGAATAGGAGTGCGATGGATGGGGGTATTAAATGCGGATGCTCGAATCTACGTAGTGAAAGTAATCCTTAGTACTCGGCTTCCGTCTCGTCCGGCTCGAAGCTGTCCGCGGCCACCTCCTCGTAGTCCTTCTCGAGAGCAGCCAAGTCCTCACGGGCCTCGGAAAACTCGCCCTCTTCCATACCCTCGCCGACGTACCAGTGCACGAATGCGCGCTTGCTGTACATGAGGTCGAACTTGTAGTCCAAGCGAGACCAAGCCTCGGCGATAGCCGTCGTGTTGGACAACATGGAGACGGATCGATCGACGGAAGCGAGACCACCGTCCGTGGGGGACGCCGTCGGGACAGCCATCGGCTTCTGGTAGTTGATACCTAGCTTGAAACCAGTAGGACACCATTCAACCAAGTTGAATGAGGACTTGGCCTTGAGCGCTGCGATCGCCGAGTTGCAGTCACGAGGAACGACGTCGCCGCGGTAGAGAAGGGCGACAGCCATGTACTTGCCATTTCGAGGATCGCAGACAACCATCTGATTGTTGGGCTCGAAGCCTGAAAGTTATGTCAGTTGACTGAAAACCACGCCATGGCTCCTATCGAGACGGCTTACATTGGAAAGTTAGGTCGTGGACCTTGAAGCTCTCGTGCGCACTCTTGGAGGCTGAGATGACAGGAGCATAGCTGATCAGCGGGTAGTGGATACGGGGGTACGGGACCAAGTTGGTCTGGAACTCGTTCAAATCGACGTTCAGAGCACCGTCAAATCGCAGGGACGAAGTGATGGAGCTGACAACCTGAGCAATCAACCGGTTCAAGTGCTCGTAGCTGGGGCGGGGGATGTCCAAGTTACGTCTGCAGATGTCGTAGACGGCTTCGTTGTCAACCAAGAAGGTACAATCCGAATTCTCGATGGTGCTGTGAGTTGACAGAACGGCGTTGTAAGGCTCCACGACAGCCGTGGAGACACGAGGGGCCGGGTAGACTGCGAACTCGAGCTTGCACTTCTTGCCGTACTCAGTAGAGAGGCGTTCGAGAAGGAGGGCACCGAAACCGGAACCAGTGCCACCGCCGAACGAGTGGAAGATCAGGAAACCTTGAAGGGAGTTGCAGTTGTCTTTAAATCCCATGTTAGCAAAACCTGTCACAACCACATTGATCTACCCGAAAGCATGGTTTCTTACCTACGACTCTTCGGATTCGGTCAAGGCAGTTGTCAACCATCTCCTTGCCAATGGTGTAGTGACCACGGGCATAGTTGTTGGCGGCATCCTCCTTTCCACTGATCAGAAGCTCCGGGTGGAAGAGCTGGCGGTAGCCACCAGTACGGATCTCATCGATGGGCGAGGGATCCAAGTCGACAAAGATGGATCGGGGCACATATTTGCCATTGCTAGTCTCGGTGAAGAAAGTCTCGTAAGAACCGCCATCGAGGATGTCCTTTGCGTTAGGGTCTGGGCGACCATCGTGTCCGAGACCGTGCTCGAGAAGATACCTGAGAGCCACGGTAAGTCATGGAGGTCCTGTGTATGTACCCAGCTGAAGGGCAGAGCGGTGTATGACTTACAGCTCCCAGGCGCTGTTACCGAGCTGGGTACCAGCCTGGCCCAAGTGAAGGTGGAGGATCTGAATGAAGGAAAAGGGTTAGTTAGACATTCGGGATGAAATACGCGTTATCAACATGTCTTGAGCGTAGGGGGATTGGGAACATGGCAGCCAACTTCATCACGCAACAATGGAATAGCAAATAGGAAGCGGGTTGGATTGGGAGCTAGCAGCAACGTACCTCGCCCTTCATGATGAAACCGTAGTATCAATGTTGGGAGATGGGAATGTTGCGACTGCGGTTGGAGACCGATCTGGAGGAGAAGAGCAGGTTGGGATGAAGGCGCACAGCGCTGGAGAGGCGAAGTGTGTGTGGTGTTGTGTTGTGTTGAAAAGAGGTAGGTATGAAAAAGGAGGTGTGGGTTCACGTTTAGACGTCGGTTTTTGTGTGGAGCAATAGATTTAAGTCCCAATTGATCAATGAGAATGAGGGGCAAGTTTCAGGGGTTATCCAATAATTTGAAGTCGTGGGGGGTGTTGCTGCCGCACCGAGGTAGTTGTAGCTGCCTCGTTACGCTGCCGGGATGCCTATCTACGCCAGGTCTAACTGCCTGTGTAACTTCCTCTTTGCTAGGCAATTGACGGGTCACAAGATGGATACATGTAGGTACTTATCGTTGAGGTACTGCTAGAGCGATTCTCAGTTTAAAGCTACCATACTTTTTCGTATTGATCTGAGGCAAGGAAAGCAAATCAAAGGCAGGGAGCTCGCCCATTGCGCGATGCATCCAAAATGCAAACCAACTTCACACCGCTCCATTAGCATTGGCTTCAAAGTAGACACGACAGGGGTCTGCTTGCTCGGTGGTGCAGCTAGCCCAATATATCAAAGCCGAATATTCATTAGTGCAGTCTAGTTTTTGACGGTTGGATCAGTAACTGCGGCTAGATGGCTTCTCACTGGATCGTCACAATCTCGGTGTTTTGTTTTTGGATTCAAGTATCAAGTTAGTATCAGATGCATTCCTATCGTATTTTCAACGTCTCGACGTCTCCAGGTAGAGCTTGCAACTTCTGGGTATCAAAGGTGACAGAGCAATTTGGAGGATGTCATGCATCCCAATTAACAACCCTCTATCTAATTGGCACCCTTCTTCCTCCATTCAGATGCTCGTCTGGCGCCTCGGTTCTTCGCCTTGATTACGCCCTTCTTTCCCTTGGTTTTGCCAAACTTCAAGTCTTTAGGCTTGCCATCATTTGCACTGGCTCTACGACCCTCGAAGATAACCTGCTCCGGACTCTTGAAGGCGCCACTTTCTACTGCCTCCTTTCTCTCTCTAGGAGGTTTGCCTTCGCCCTTGAATCCGTGTCGTTGCCTCGCCGCGGCGGCCCGTCCCATCAGCTTTCCGGCCCTGCCAGCTAGGGACTGTTGCTCAGGGGTAATCTTGGGTCTGTGGACTGTGCTCTTTAACTTGTTATCACGACCATTGAGACCCTCCATTTTGGCCTTGACTGTCCGTTCCATGGCAAGAGCCGTCTTCCGCGGATCCTTGGCGCGGGATACACGCAACGGCCGCGGCAGCATCGGGGGAAATTTCTTGCCTTCTAATAATAAGGCCGATTCGACGTGATTTCCATCGTAGAATTGCACATAAGCAAAGCCCTTGCCTACGCGCGTCTTGGGATCTCGGGGAACACGCACGCTCTCTACTTTGCCAGCATGCTCACCGAAAGTCCGCCACAGCCCCTCCTCGATATCTGCTGGGACCTTTGTGCGCTTTTTGGTTGTAGTTTCGCCCTCAGCACTGACATTCAGAACCGTCTCGTCGTCCACGAAGCCCAGGTTGCCCACAAAAACGCATCTTCGGTTGTCTACTGCAGTGGGATGCGCGACACTGTCTACTCGCAAGTGGCGGTCGAGAACAATAGTGCCGTTGAGGGCTTTGAGAGCAGTCCGTGCCGCCACCGGAGTTGTGAAAACAACATAAGCATTGGTAGAGCTCGTAGTCGCCGACATAACTGACTTGTTGATGAATGATGCGCGCTTCGGCATTGCACCCGTGGAATAAGCGGTAGAGCGGAAACGGAACGATTCGATCCCGTGCGGTCCGCTAGCAGAGTCTAGTTCTGACAGCGGTGATGAAAGGTGAGACAGAAGAAGCTTCTTGGCTTTAGACGACGTAATGGCTTCGACTGAGACATTGCCGAGGAACAGAGTGCGATTCGCCTTGTCAAGTTCGACGTCTGCGTGATCCTCGGCTTTCTGAAGAAGCGACTCGTGAACTAATGGTGTCTCGTCTTCCTCTTCATTGTCTTCACCTGCCGCCGTGTCGTTTATTGTCTGGCCAGCTTCGCCTTTGCGACGTTTGTCGGCCTTATCGGCTCTGTCGGCCCGATCCTCCTTCTCTGTCTCTTCAGCCAGCTTGCGCATATACTTGCCCTCTAGATCGTCGTGTTCGTCTTTGCGCTTTCTCTTGCGATCCTTCTTCTGCGCCACTGGTTGCGCTTCTTCAGGTTCCGAATTTCCAGATGCTTCATCTTCATCTTCGTCTCCAGAGGCAAGGTCTTCTTCTTCAATGTCGCCATCAATCTCACTTAGAGATTCATCGTCAAGCTCTTCCTCGCTTGCCTCGGCCTCGTCTTCGTGTTTCGATTTCTGTAGAGGTTTTCTCTCTTTGGGTGGGAGCAGCTCTGTATACCGGGATTTCGTAGGAGCTTGCACGGGACCAGCCTTCCAAGAGTTGAGTTCACAGACACTTCAACGGCAATGGTATTGGACTTACACTGCTTGCGAATAGCGCATCGAGCGTGGGGTCGACGGCTTTCGTCGAAGCTGCTAGACTTGGTTTCCTGGTTTTTGTTAATACATATTATCATTGAGGGTGCACTATTCATCACGATTGACTCACGATTTCGCCATTGTCCGGAGGTGATGACTTGGGTGACTTGGGTTGTGGTGCGCAATAGCCTTGATCTGATGTACTATGCAGCTTCAACGCTTCAAGGCCAGGCAGAAAAAAAGTTGCATGCAAGTTCCTTATCTTATCACACCTAATCAAGATAAGGTGCACGCGTGCGTGTATGTAGTGCTAGGCTTATCGATAGGCGCGTTTGCTCGGAGATGGCAGATTGGCAGATTGGCAGATGCCGTAACGTAGCGGATTGGGGTTTATTGGGGGTAACGGCCCACGGGTACAATGTACAATGCAGTACAGGTACGGTAGCGGCTGGGGGAGCACCCAAATTCGGTCACCTCTTCTTCTCGCGCGCAAAGCGAACCCTCCCCCATTTCATCAGACACCATTTTTCCTCCTCGACACCTGGCACCCAACTCAGCAGACACTCGTTTTGTAATACGTACCTACCCCTTCGCCTGGTCCGTTATTTCGTACTTGAGCTCCAACATTAACTGAGGCCTCTTCGATCCTCTGTCTTATTTACTTTCCCTCGACCATCTCGACCAAGTTGGTATTCAAGCTCTTGAAAACTCCTCCGGCCGGGCCAACTCCCTCCACGACCACCACAACTTTCGCCGACCTTACCTTTAACCCTCCATACCCATACTACCTTCAAGGCAGCCTAGCACCTAAAGACAGTAATTCTTGTGCCAAGATGGCCACTGGCGATACGGCGCCCGCGCCACTCACCATTCCACCCCCGCCAATCGAACCTCTCTCCGACGACGACGGTTCAAGTCCTCTGAGCGATGTTGAAGACAAAGATGCCGACCCGGAAGACATACATGGCCTACGTGATACCACCCCTAACCATCGCAACGACGGTGCAAGCTCCCCCGACGATCTTTCCGACGCGAACGACACCGAAGCTGAGACTGAGCGTCTCTACGACACACCGCGAAACCCTACCCGCCACAAGAACGTCATTCTAGGCCCTTCAGCCGACGGGCTTGTGTATGAACGTACCCCGAGCAAATTGCGACGACAGAGCAGGAGAACAAGGGAGGGTAAAGACGAATATGACGGACCCCTCTCGGAAGAAGATTTGTCAATGGCCTCCAGTCCTCCGGCGCCCCAGACAAAGAGCCCGAAGAAGCGATTTTCGCCCGTTTTAGACATATTGGCAGAAGTGGCAAGCCAAGAAGCTGAGAGCAGGAAGCGAAAACGATCCTCCATGCCCATGGAAACCCCCAAACCAACGCAGCTACAACGAAAGCGCACCGGCTCAGTCCCTGCGCCTAGCCGGCAAGACGTAGATGGCGACACTCCGATGGCGGACGAAGAAGACCCGTCATTACATACCAATAGCGGTGAGCCTTCGGCCGACGAAGCTGTCCATCCGACACCTGGCGAAGATGGCGGCGACGAAGACGCTCAGGGTGGTCATTCGGATCAGGAGGTCATACCCAAAAAGCAGACACGTAGCGGGTCAAAGAAGCTCAAAGCTGCGGAACAGTCTATCGATACTGACGAGCCTCCGGATAGAGTCGCTGGTAGGACTGCACCCGAAGAAGACGGTGCTCATGCTGCCGAAGACGAACAGATCGAGGCAGATGTAGACGAAGAAGCAGAAGCTGCTCATAGAAACGAAGAAGAACGTACGGTGCTACCTTTCCAACTAAAGTCGTCGATTTATGCTAACAGAACCTTGCCAGTTGAGCGAAAGAGGGTCGCCTTCGCACAACTAACAGCAATCGAAAAACGATTCGCAACCTTCAGAGACAGGTTCGACTATCCTCCACTTTCCACACAAGCACCATAAGTAGCTAACAATACGACTCTAGGCTATATGAAGAACGACTCGAGCAGTTGAATAAAGAAGAAGCTATGCTACGATCCGAGAACCCAACACACCCCGAATACCTAGCCATGATGCAATGTATAGACGAACGAAAAGACAAACGAATGCAGGTAGCAAACCGAGAACTCGAGTTTAAGATTGAATCCCTTGAGAGGTGCACTGTCGCTAGGCGCTCGCAGATTCACTCCCATTTCTATCAAGCCGTTCGAGAGTCGAGAGAAACCATTCTAGCAGAGCTCGGTCAGCAGTGGTACGACATCCAGCACGAGCGTCGCAAGCAAGCCAACAACGTCCCCGAATTCGGCCTTCGGTTCCCTCAAGATCCTACGCAGCGCATTAGAAACGCCCTGTCGTACAATAAAGAAGTTGCTATTTTATCAGGGGTGGCTAAATACGAAGGAATGCCCGCCGCGCCAGACATGAAAGGAGCCACTATGCAAGATATTGAGGACGATTTCGAAGCTATGAACGTAAGCTATTGCACTCCTGGCAAGCCGCCGAGGGAAGTTGTGTGTATTCTTACTAATACATATCCTCAGAGAAACCGACTGCCGGCACCACGACATCAGGCGCCTAGACCTACCTATGTAGACTATGGAGGGCTGCCGTTTGGTCAAAGTCTCGGTCCCGCAGGAGAGCAGTTCATCGAACAAACGCCATGGGCTAATCCCAACCACCCATCGAATGCCCACCTTCTTCAACGACAGCATCCAGTCCAGCAGGAAAGCCCTCCAGGCGCACCATCTGGA
This sequence comes from Hypoxylon intermedium, assembly GCA_028566675.1. Lineage (NCBI taxonomy): Eukaryota > Fungi > Ascomycota > Sordariomycetes > Xylariales > Hypoxylaceae > Hypoxylon > Hypoxylon intermedium. The sequence continues at coordinate 461,171 of JAOXNK010000004.1, forward strand.
TCGAGACGGCAGTCACATCAGTCACATCCCCTTCCTAATGGACCGACATCACATCCCTCTAATGGCTCTACCACAAAGACTCAGAAGAGCGTACACGTACAGAGACAACCCTCCAATTCACCTGAAGTGACGCGGGCAGCCGCACTATTAGAACAGACTAAAGCGCGCAGCATGAAAGCGGCGGCGGAAGCGGCCATGAAGCATGATAATGCTCAGCCAGTTAGCAGCATATGACATGTCTGACCACGAGGTCATTCTTACGATGGGCTAGATGGCATAAGAGAAAGGGGTTTGGCTGGCCACACGATTGCTGGGGTTGAATAATCCGTGGGATAGGAAATAAGGACATTATACCCTGTGCATATGTTTTGCATTCGGCGTCTCGGTTTGCGATAGGGGCTCTCAGATAGAAGCTCTCAGCTGGGCCAAGGTGATGATGCCATTGCGTTGTAGCGGGCTTCATTGATCTTGACGGGGTTACGAAAGCAGGAGACGAAAGGGGATATATGTCTCTTATGATTCATACATGTGTGGTGTATTGTGTCTATGGACACTCGCACGTTTACGGCGTTGGAGGTTTGCCATTCATTTGAAGATTCGTCATAGCCACGATACCACCGAGTTATATTCGTTGATGAGCAATGGAAGATATTGATCCAATTTTGTACTCTTCGGTGTCATATAACATGTTGCGGGACGCCGTGATTGTTGCCTCTTTCTTACACCCCGTTTGTCATCCCTTACACTTACCTCAGCCCTGACCGAGGGCTTGCATGTCGTTGTTTATTTTCTCTCGGGTTGATTTGAGGTAGCGGGGACCTTAACATCCTCGAATTCATCCTGTCCGACGACGTTGATTGTGTAGACATCTATAAAAAGATCATCTATGAGTAAACCAAAGTCTTTTCCTCCAATGCAGCGGTAGTGTTAGCTACTCACAGACACCGACGGCGAAGGCCGCGACGACCGATCCGACAACGGCGTTCTTGAAGATGTAGGGTCGCCTCGCTCGGATGAGGGCGGGCGATTGTCTGAATCGCCTGTCGTAGTACGACGAGCTTCCGAGTCTGTGGTGATGGCGTTGTTAGATAGAGTAACTCTGTAGAGTTTGGGTTTTATTAGCGTACCCAGCAGCCATGTTGTAGGGTTTCCCCGGACGGGCAGCTATGCGATTCGAATGTCTTTGAGGATTCGATCAATGTTGGGAGTCTCCAGGTTTTGGAGGTTGAGCGCAATGGGATGTTGCCAAGGCTCTTCTTGATGATGGCAGCGGCAGCGTCCCCAAGAACTAGTCTGGAATGGTACTAGCTTGCATGCGTAGTTCATCGGGTCTTTCTCGGGTAATAAGGGAGCCCCCCTGCATGACTGACCCGAAGAACTGTGGAAGCTTTGTCCTGCTGCAGAAGCGAATTGGAGAAGGTGCCAGGGAAGCTGCTTTCTTCGTGATCACTTCGTTGTACCCGTAGTTCTACAACTTGGGTTCTTCACGTCCAAACCCTTCGTCTCTCTTCTTCCCATATCGCATCGCACTTTTTTACTTTCGCTTTGCGCAGCTGTAGGGGCCATTTCGCAACCAGTCTCCCCCTTCTTGCAGCTCCTTAGCAAGGTCTTGCAGCAACGGTTGAAGTTCGCGTGGAGGAGAAAGATGATGCAGGTTAAACAGTCGATCTTTTAATTGACATCACCGGACGCGACACGACACGACACGACAACGCTGCAACCAACCCTCTCGCACTTCGGCAACATCCCGCCTTGCCTTGCAGACTTTGACCCAAACTCAGCTTTGATCTTCCTTTCTTCCACTTCCACACCACTTCTCTTTATCAACTTCGCATCACTAGATTCCATACATCTATCAATCAATGATCCCCCCCTCAGCCGCTTTTCCTCAACCTTGGCGACTTGTAACCAACCCACATTCTGGACCCGACACTGGGCCTGCCCAGGTAATTCACCATGGCGACAGCTCAGCTTTCTGTGCAGGACCAGATTCGGCAGCTTGAAGGCGCGCGCAAGCTAGTGCTCGGTAATGCCGGCTACTACACGCAAGTCATTCAAGCCACCCTGCCCATCATTGGCCCCTCTGCGCAAGTAGAATTCCGACGATGGGGCGCGGATTTCCTCGCTGAAGCATTTGCGACACCTGCTATCGCACCCGGCCAGAAGGAGACCTTGTCACTAGTCGTACTGGAGACCCTTAAGCTACTACTGGAGGATGTCAACCAGGATGTCTTGGTCTTGAGAAGCGTGATTCAGGCTGCAGCCAGCATATACCCGCTGGCTTTGAGATGGATGTAGGTTTTTGCCCAGCTTGCAACTGTAGACGCTTGTAGACTTTTGTGCACCATGCCATGTCTACAAACAATGCGCCCAAGCACCACTCCCCTTTAATTCCATGCGCCTCTGGCCCTCCTATATATAATCCTGAAGCCATGTGACTGACCTTTGACATTGTACCAGTATCAACAACTCTTACGACACCCACACCTGGGAGCGCATTACGGCTATCAAGACTAGGATCTTGCGCATATGGGACAACGCCCCTACGACTGTGCGAGTATGCTGTATCAAGTTCGCTCAGCGGGTTGTGCTTGCACAAACCCAGAGTGTAAACCAGGAGCCGAGAGTATGTTTCTTCTGACCATGTATATACTGCCTGGTACTGACCTTGTTTATAGCGCGGCGATGTTCTCGACATATCACTTACCATGGTTCCCCCGAATCATCCCACCCTCGAGGGACCGAAACTCGAAGCCGAAGCTTCAGCACTCTTAGACAGAATGCTTACTATACTGCAGGACAACAGCAGGTAGGGAGATGCTCTGGAGTTATATACCAACGCCACACGCTGACATAGTTGCTGTAGTGATGCTTTGATTGTAGATGCCACTCTTAACACATTATCCATCCTCGTCCGAAATCGGCCAGCGACATCCAACCGCATCCTCAATGTTATTCTGAACTTCAACCCGCTAAAGCTAGCCAACTCGCCTATGACTCCGAAGACGAAGGTTCTAGTAAAATCCATGGAAAAGACAACGCGGATGCTGCTTATGCATCTGTCTAGACGGTAAGTCCTCTGACGACTACCTAGGTACTTTCCTATTCCTAACCGTATTCCAGAAATCCGCAAAATCCGCATATCGGGCGTATACAACAATATGTTGAGCGCCTTATGCGCTCTCGTGCCGAGATATTCGATGAAGGAAGCCGCAAACGAGCACATGCGGAGCAGGCCAATGGGCTGGAAGCCAAGCGCCAGCGAACTGGAACCGTGTCATCTCATCCTCAGATTGAGATCACCCCTCTAAAACCTGGTCCTCATTCTCTGGCGGACGTCTTCACATTCACTAACAACGATGGTTTGAAGCACTTCAATGTTGGTGACAATGTTCCAGCCCCCCTTGCCGCCAAGATTAGCGTCACGACTATCGCCCGAATAGATCAGCCGCTGCTTGATCGAGCGATCCAGGTATGTCAATCCTTCGTCTATGGTTGAGTTATGTCTAACCAAGATACAGGGCGTGCGAGATCGCTTGGCAGCTCTCTATGCGGCTCAGCCAGAACCGATCAACGCCGAGACTGCACCCCTGGACGTCGAAGAAGATGAAGACGACTACGAGCCTGACTACTATGCGGCGGAAGACACGGAGCAGATTCTCAACAAGCTCGATTCTTCTCCCGCAGATGAGCGACGTGAGTTGGAGAAGCCAGCTGCGCTGGAAGGGCTTGCATTACCGACGTTCCGACTACCACCGCCTCCGACGCTCAATATAGAGCAAGCAGCGAAAGCAGGACAAGGCTCCATTGCTAGAGTTATTACGACTATGCGAACCCTCGAGGACCCTGCGGCGAAGAAATCTAAGGCTGGAATGAACAGGCTGGCGGCAAGTTCGTACGACCGGGAATCGTGGGTTACTATAGCAAGTCGTTTGGCAACTCGCGCAAGTGCGGGACTGGATGATGTCACAGACGGAGACGAGGACATCAAGATTGCCCACTTTGGCGCCAATCTCGGTGATTCTATTCGGGACCATCTCTTCAACTTCGTCCTCGAGGACTTTCGAAAGCGCATCGAGGTGGCCGTATTATGGCTTAGTGAGGAGTGGTACAACGACTCGATTCAAAAGCGCTCCGCAGCGGCTGCGCCTTTCCGCCGCGACATCGCAGTCCACTACGAGAAATGGGCACTCCGTCTTCTCGACGGCTTTATACCCTATCTACATGCGCAAGACAAAGTCTTGACGCGATTCCTGAGCGAAATACCTGAGCTCCCCGCAGCCGTCTTCTCGCGCGTCAAGACGTTATGTCAAGACCCAAGTTTAGTCAATCTTGCGCTGACGAGTTTGTTCTACTTGGTCATCATGCGCCCACCCGTGAGAGACTTGGCGTTAGACGCTATCCAGGGTATCTGGATGGATTACGAAGATGCCAGGCCTATCGCCGCCAAGTACCTACGCAATTGGCGACCGGGGTTCTTGGAAGCGGCTCAGGCTCAACAAGCTATCACTGGGAACGAAGGACCGGTTGGAGGAGCCGGTACAGCAACTGCGGTTGCTACGTGATATCCTTAATACCCATTTAGAGAACAGAGGAACATCGCATGGTGCACCCACCTACCATTACTTACAGCAGATCATAGTTGCCGGGCTAAGGTGCAACTTGACTAGGGATCAGATGGATTTGAACCTAGCATACTACCAAAGGCCATTGCAACCATTGCAATCACACAACCAAGATCTGCCTGCATGTGTATTGCAGAAATGAGAGGTCGGGATGGCGAGAAGGTGTATTCGCTTACATTACACTGGCTCAGGGGCTCGAGAAGACGAGCCCTTCTACGAGAACAAGATCGGAGAACAGAGGGATCTCGTAGATAGTCTCGAACCGTCGTATTAGCAAATGGACAAATGGAGATAAGACAAGGCATCGGGAAAATGTACAAGCACGGGCACATGTTTGGATTGGGCGGGTCTACAATGGGATAGACCGCACTCGCTGTTAAAGTAATGTACCCCGAATGACTGCTATAATAGAGCAGACGTGAATGAATGAATAACAATACCCGTCCAACAATCTACACCTCGTCGAGCCCCGGTTCGATGGCGTTGGCTGGCTTTATCACGTTGAGCTGTGATTAGTTCGACGATACTTGTTGCAACGACGATTTCATTAAATTATGTAGGAAGACGGAGAAGACGACAATGAGGGAGAACGTGAACAAGACAAGAAGGAAGAACAGGGCAAAGACGGGGAGATTTGAGTATTCTATGTTGATATACTCGAATGATGTCAATAGTAGTGTTAATAATGTTATTAAGTGGTGCAATTGAGTTACACTGTGTAGCTGAGCCACTGAGCCACAGCTGACGCATGCCCCTGGGAGAAGCTTCAATTACCAGGCCCA
>JAOXNK010000004.1:480459-497946 GCA_028566675.1 Hypoxylon intermedium
GAGGAACTACAGTCGATTTTGAGGTCCTAGAGGTGTCCCTTGATCCGTTACACAAGAATGGGGTAGATGACGCGCCTGAGGTGTGTGTGTCGTAGCTTACGTGAACGCGCCACCTAGGCCTCCGTATAACGGGTCGTTCCCAAGGAGAATGGGATAGTCACAGGCCTCTGTCGACTGGCAGGCGGCGCGTGCTACCTCGGGCTTATCATAATACACACCGCGTAGCTCGGTGCCATCGCGGTAAAGCCCGTAAACAGTACTATTATCATGTATTATAAGTAACGAATCATATACGAAATTGCATACAAGGGAAACTCACTCCAATGGTCTCCCTCCCGTTCCAACACCACTCTATCAATACGTTAGACTCAGAATACCCCCTAGATATTTTGCACATCTCTCGTAGAGTACACCACATACCTCAACACTCGGCGAGAACCCCGCCCAAAAGTTCATCAGCGGGAGGACATCCACAAACGTCTGCCCATCGGTAAGGTTCCTAGCGAGGACCAGGGCATCCGCAAAGAATTTGTCCTTCTCCTCCTCGGTATCTAAGTACCCATCATGTCAGCCAACGCTACGATAGACAGCAGATCCGCATACGTACATCCATCCCCAAAGAAAATAAGATCGATGCGGTTCTCCGAAGGCCCATTCACGATAAGCGGCTGGATCTCCAGCGGTGGCGCCGGGACATCCTGTCTCGCCTGGAGGTACGGCACGCCGTCGACCTCGTGGTCCGCAAACTTCCCCTCCCACTGGTGCTCGCAGAGCTGTCCTAAAGCGACGTGCACAGCCGCTGCGCGGACGAGGAAGCCCCTGAGAGTATTCATGGCAGAAGTCCAGCGGGAAGATTATGATAAAAAAAGCGAGACTCACTCCTATTTAGTATTTGCTCTATTTGAGCACAACCCGCAACTTAATATACCCTATATCCTTGATCGCGAAGCTCACCACACGTGGACGTCGCTTCCCCGAATATCAAGATACTATCTATCTTACCTTCCGGAAGCGGATTCAGGTCTTATCCTTGCAATGCTTCTCCAATCGCTACCGTGATACCTACCCACCTAGGCATCGCAACCCTGTGTCGCCAAGTCCCGTATCTACTAGAACGTAAAAGTTATTTGTCGGTCGGGTGCCATCATCACATATGCCGATGATGTCTTATGGGCCGACGTGGAGTTAGGCTTGATTTATCTCTGGACAATGCTTCCCACCTGGCGGTATTTGTTAGTGTTGTATCATCATCTGGATTCTGCATCCTTCTCATACCATTCACTATTGCCAAGTGACCTATCAGAGACTCAATTAGTTCTGCTTTGTTGAGATTTGAGCCCGGCACCCCTTTAAGAACGGATGATGCTATTCCTAGACTCTCCAGTATAACCGGGACGTAGAAAGTGAAATAGGAGTTGAGATGGATTTTCATTCTCGAAAATATGCTGTTGTAGTTATCCACGGCCACATATTATCTGAATACTCCATCCCCCAAATCTTCGCACCATCCCCAATAAATGATGGTTCAAGTATCACCAATATCACCAGTCTCAAAAAGCCTCACTAGTCTCATCAGTAGGACTATCTAATATGTAAACGCATGCGCAAATTCCATATCCCGAGATCCTCCGCGAGTTAAGCTGGGGGAAGAAGTGCCTTCGATAGCCCAGTATTCGATTCAGATTATCGGACGAGATCCCAAAGTGAGCAGTCGTCTAGCTCCACTGGTTCCATTTGTTCGACTTGTCTTCGCCCGAGTATTTGCGAGAAAGCCACTTCCACGTGTCGAAGAGAGCGCGAGAGCCCTACTCTCCCACCTTCTTCGGCGTGATGGACTTGAGCTCGGGTACGTAGTCGGTGGTACCTCCCAGGTTGAGCAGCCACACATTGCCGGGGTGCTCAGGGATCTGTCCGCCGTACAGGAACGCGCCGGGAAAACCAAGGTCGAACGGAATGGCACCCTCGATCTCCTTGATGTCGTCCTCGTCAAGGACCAGGGTCAGTGCTTCGATGTTGGCCTTCAGGTGCTCCTTAGTGCGGCCACCGACGATTGGGAACACGTAGGGTGCCTTGTGAGTCACGTACGCTTGAGCCACACTCGTAATGATGGTATTCTTGCGATTGGCGACCGCTTCCAGGGCCTTGCTGATCTTGATTTCCGTCTCCGAAGGGTCGGCGGCACGTCCGCTACCTAGCTTCTGTCGTTGCTCCTCCGTCTTGAACTTGCCTCCACCAAGCGCACCCCATGGTGCCAGACTCATGCCTTCAGCCCTGACCATGGGAATGATCTCGCGCTCGAAATCGCGAGAAGCAGCTGACCAGCGACCCTGGTAGACGCTGAACTGGCGCAGACCGTGGTTGCGAGCGTACTCATTGGCCTTGCTGACGACCCAAGCAGGGGTATCGCTGACTCCGAGGTAGAGAACCTTGCCGGAAAGCACAAGCTGGTTGAGAGCCTGCATGACCTCAGGAATCGAAGTGCTGCCATCCCACCAGTGGACATAAAGCTGCAAATCTGTGTCAGCGTGGACAGGTGATATGTATATGGGCTAATTTCACATACCAAGTCAATGTAGTCTGTCTGTAGCTTTTGCAAGCTGGCTTGGACAGACACGTGCATGCTCTTGGTTCCATTGCCCTGGCAGTTGATCATGATCTCATCTTGGCGATGGGAGCGGAAGTTGGTGGTGTACTTGGTGGCAATGACTATGATATTTTGTCAGCGCTCTGCCGGGACACATCGTGTGACCATGACTGGCAAGACAGGCTCATAAATAAAGTTGCCCGTTGTAAATGCCTCCGGTGTAGCTGCTTAAATATGAAGCTCAAGGGAAATAGATAGTTAAGCAACCACCATCCTCGTCGGCGAGGGCAGCAAATTCCAATTTCGTATAAATCATGAACAAATCATATAAGGGAGGCCAACTTACACATCTGATCACGAACACCACGCTTCTTCATCCACTCGCCGATCCAAGTCTCGGACTGCTCGGCCTGGTAGTTGTTGGCAGTGTCGATGAAGTTGCCGCCCTGCTCGTAGAAGAAGTCGAGGATCTCCTCGGTAGTCTTCTGGTCGCACACACCCATGTATTCCTTCCAGGCGTCGCCAAAGTTCATAGCACCCAAGCACAAGGGGCTGACTCTGACAGAGGCCGAGGGGGACAAGATGCGGTAGCGAGCCAGAGGGCTCTTGGGCGACGGTGCCGATCCGAAAGGGGCCATCTTGGTAGGAAGCTTGGTTTGGTTACTGGAACTTGGAAGTTCTTTGGCCAACGAACTGGTTGGGTATCAAGCTACCTGGGTATGCAGTGTGAACCTTGAGGGAAAAGAGATGGTAGAGTAGTAGGTGCTAAGCGGAATTCAAGAAGTTGACCTTCGTTGTGTACGCTGCCTTCCTTGCCGTACTTGCCCTTCTGCCTGTTCGAGTTGCTGGTTGCCTGCTGCGAAGTTCAGATGCTGGCCGAGGAAACCGAGGGGAGGCGAGGGTCAATGCCCTTTATAAAAGTCGAGAAGGGGCTGGTCCCAGCAGAATCAATACATTCCGACGCTTGAGTCGTGTCATTAGTAATATGGTTTGATAGTCGAGACTCCATCTCCCAAAATGGATAAACGATGATCTCACCCCCCTCGGCAGATCCCAGACGAGGAGGGTCTGTACCATCGCTACCCATGTCTGTAGGTAGGTAGACTTTGTGAACGGGGAAGGGAGGAGGGGAAAGACCCGAGTAGAATAATGCAACTACGACGACTCCCATTGGTCACATTAGGTATGTATGTCGGTAGTCACCCCCCAATCCCGCGTGAAGTGGTTCACGGGTGCATGAATGGGGGGTGCACTGCGTCGTAATTAGTCTTGCTAAACAACACTAAGCATCCACAATGAGAGGATTTAGTATATTATCTCCGTGAGATCCGCTGTGATGCATGTCGACAAAGCCATTGGTTCGAGTCTACGAAGTGAACGGGTAGATAACCGGGCTACATGCAGTATACATATGTAGGCATATACATGTATGCACCCATATGTGTCTCCTATTCAATTGTCAAACTGTCAATCCGATGGAACCTTTACACGTGTAGACTTCGACAACGACGAGAGTAGTATTATTACATAGGTTCATAAGCAGGCAGGCACAAAGAAACCGAGTTCCATCCCGGACCCTTAGCGACGGCATCCACATACGTCCCGGGCCGAGAATGCGACGGGGTCTTGGCGAGCACGGATGACCGGAAATCCATATTTGCTCAACCCTAGTTATGCAACAGAAATCGAAGAGGAAAACAAGATCGAGATTTATGTAAGCGAATAGAAAAGAATGGACACATCCGCCATGCACCTAGCTGGACTTAAGACTCGGATGTAGAGCAGAGCAGATGACAAATGTCTCGGGCCATACGGAATACCTCAGAACAAGGTGCTTAGTACGACAGGGCAGACTGGAAACCGGATGCGAGGTTCAAGTCCGCAGAAAAAAAAGTCATGGCAAGCATCACAAGTCTTCATAGTTATTCTGGGCTCTATGAATAATATGCTAGCTCGACGATTTGTCATCGTGACTATTCCGGGCTCACAGTTCTGCTTGATAATCAGCTGGAAGCAACGAGCACTAGGAAAGCAATATAAAATGCGGATAACCAGATTCCACCGTAGCTAGTATCAAGGCAGTCCAAAGAATCAAGAAAAGTATGCACTCATTGGTAGCAGAACTTGCGTCGTAAATGCGTTAATGACGCCGGAGATTGGGTTCGTTCTCTCGCAAAATATACATATGTACATGTTGACCCCTTACTCCCAGCGAGGTGGCTGCTTTGAAGTCTAGCACGCCCAAGCGCCAATGATACCGTCGCAGCGACCTTCGACGAGATAGCCGTCCTTGATGCGGACGCGTTCGACAATAGCAGGTGTCCGACCTCGTTCCTCCTCGGTAATGCCCGCGCCGCAGTCCCATTGCCGCGACTCCGCCTTGTCGTATACCTTGACCACGTCCTCGCCCGCCGCGCTAACAATGCGCCGGTTGTCGAACATCATGCTCGTGACCGGATTGTCATACGCATAAGCGTCGAAAATAGATCCTGTCCGAAGATCCCATATCTAGAATGAATGTTAGCATGGCACAATATTGACTCATCGGCTCTGCATATAATTGAACTTACCCGAATACTTCGATCCAAGCTTCCCGTGACAAGGTGCACATCGTCGAATTGCAAGCACGTCACCGGTCCAGTGTGTCCAACGAGACTACGATGAACCTGCCCGCTTCTCAAATCCCATAGTCTCACCATGCCATCGGCCGTGCCGCAAGCGAGTGCGGACTCGAAGACTTGCAGCGCCCCTACGAAGTCAGCTGACTGTGTTGTTGGCCTGTTCGTTTGCCTCCAAGTGCCCTCGCCCGTGCTGATAGATACAGAAGCCTGCGCCGCCGCCCACATGACGTCCAGGGTCTGTACACATCGCCCTTTAACCAGGTCCCATTGCCGTAGTGTTTTGTCTGCAGAGCCAGAAACAAGGACATCACCCCTAAAATAAAGAGCCGTAATCTCGTCCATGTGTGATTCTAGGGTGTATAGCGGGCAGTCGGCCATGCTGCCCTCGGGAGGATCCACTGGCTGGTCATCGGGGTTCTCGAAAGCCATACCGTCGTCGTCCTCGTCGTCCCGTCCAAATTGGCTACCCTGGGGGTCGTAATGAGCTTTACTCAGGTCCCACAATCGAATAGTAGCGTCCATGGAACCCGTGATGCAGATATTATCCTCTACCTGCAGTGTCCGCACCGAAGCGGTATGACCCTCGAGTAATCCAATACAACGCCCAGCATTCAGATCCCATACTTTGACCGAGTCGTCCATAGAAGCTGATACCATAGTGCCAAAAGGTACGTCAAAGTCCATAGCTGTGACGTGGTCCGCATGAGTCTTGATTTCTCGTATCATAAAGCCCGGTTCATAATGTTCGTGTAATATAGGCATTGATTTTCGTTTCGTGGTCTTGGGTCTCCGCTTACTCGAAGTGGTTGGAAGTTTCTCGTAGATAGACTTGGACATGAATTCGTCCGCATCTTGATCCGTTACCAGGTCGTCGTCGTCAGATTTGTTAGAGGTTTCAGCAGCAGCAGCTATAGATTCGGCCTCGTCGACCAAAGTTTGGGCGTCTTCTATTCGACCTTCCATATCCATAACTGTATTTCGCATTAGTAGAGTCCAGTCGCATACTAGGTGTCATCTCTTACTGTCGTGCTCTAACAATGCCTCCTCTTGTTCCAACCCAGCCAACCTGTCCAATATGATGCGTCTCATGTTGGCTAGGTTGGCGATCTTGTTATCTATCTCGTGGATTTCACTGCTTGCCATGTTCTTCCGAATACCAAGCATCTCGAGCTCGTGCATGAGCGAAGACCTCTCCTTCTTTAGCTTGTGGAGATGATGTGGGCCATCGGGGGTGGTTGGGGTTTCCTCGAGCATCTTTCTCCCTCTAGACACCCTCCTCCTGTGCTTTTTGCCCTCGTTTGTCAGCTCGGGGAAGCTCGCTTGGAAGCCTTGGAATAGAGAGTAGGCGTTGTCATTTTCGGGGATGTTCTGGAGCATGTCATCGGGAAGATAGGATAAGGCGCGGGACTGGATTTCGGCGGTAGAGAATTTGGAGCGAACGAGGTCGGTGGGCGTGGTCCTAGCCATGGTGAACATGCCTCGCTGGATACCGGGCTTCTTCAGCTGCTTGTGTACTTGAGCCATGGCGTTGTGATAGTGGTTCCCGGAGGGATCAGAACCGGGTCCTACTAAATGGCTCGCCGTGGTTGTCACCTTTCGGGTGAATGCCTCGATGCCTCGCGGCTACGCAACAGGTTAGATTTACACGTGCACATACCTAAGAGCAGACAAAGAACTATTGAAGGAACAGGCGGTAAGTACCGAGAGTATCGAGTCCTCGCCCAATGGGGCATCGTCGTGAAGGGCATTGTTTGGGTCTGAATCGGCCATGCGCGAATCGATGGGATCACTACCGAATGTGTAGGTAGAGGAGGCGGTCGCAAGAGGCAAATGTCGCGCATTAGATACCGGGGAATTCACGATTTTCGACTTTTTTTTCTCCTTCGATATGGATCTTTCACAAAGCTGCCTCACAGACCAACATGAGGAGCAAGGTCATTTCGATTGGGAAAATAGAAGATTGGTCAGTGTGAAGCACGGCAAGGCAAGGCTAGCAAAGATGAAGCTTCCTACTGGATAACCAAGATCCAAAGAATTTTAGCTCAGGCCGTCGCACGAGCCACATAGCCGGAATAAGATTTATTACAGATCGTTCATGAGGTCTACCCCCTGCTTAGCGGCGTGGGCACGAGACAAGCGACAAGGTATCTAAGTACCTACCTACCAAGACTAGGTAGGCAGGTAGGAGGGGTTGCACTTGGAATAAGCTCAGGTTTGCGCACCGCACCCGTCATTACCTATCTCCATGTTCCTAGGTACATACAAATAGGTAGCTCAGCTCTCGTGCGACCAACAACAAGCTTCTGACCACATGCGGAAAAGCAAACCTGATGTTGATTAATACCACACCCCCGATTATCGGCCGTAAACAAACAAAAAGAACGCTCCCTTCATTGACTGAAAGAAACCTGCAGCCCTGTAGCAGCATACCTGTGTGCCGTGCCCCTCTTCCATTGACTTCGCACGCTGGGTCTCCCCGCTAAAAAGCCAACCTAAGTGTCTTGGGGCCTCGAGCAAGACTGATAACTCCTGACACCTGCAACTCTTGATAGTTACTCATTCTGCTCTAGTATTCTCCTGCTGTAGAGCTCATTTTCAAGTCGACGAGACTACAGAACACTCGAGTAGTTTCACACGAACAAGTAGCCGCAATGGATGCCATCGTAGACCTCAAGGACGCCTCCAAGGCGCTGGACTTGGCTAACATCCGCTTCCAGCTAATGTGTGCCACTCTTTCTTCCGCGCAGCCATGGACACGATGCTAACCCGAGGGTCTTTGTTCTGCGCAGCCGTTTGGAGGACACCATCACATTCCACTTGATCGAGCGAGTCCAGTTCCCGCTTAACAAGAACATCTACGTCCCGGGCGCCATACAAATCGGCCAGGACGACAAGCTCAGCTTCGTGGACTGGTACCTGCAAGAGCAGGAGAAGCTGCAGTCTCTGATCCGACGTTTCGAGGCACCCGACGAGTACCCCTTCTTCCCCGAGGCACTGCAGAAGCCCCTGTTGAAACCCCTCGACTACCCCAAGATCCTGCACCCCAACACCGTCAACGTCAACGAGAAGATCAAGCAGTTCTACATTCACAAGTTCCTGCCGGCCGTATGTCCCGACTTCGGCCGGCCTGATAGTGGTGAGTCGGCCGAGAACTACGGCTCCTCTGCCACCTGCGACATCGCCTGTCTTCAGGCTATTTCACGAAGGATACACTTTGGCAAGTTCGTCGCCGAGTCCAAATTCCAGTCGGACCCGGAGGGATACACAAAGATGATCAAGGAGGGCGACCGTGACGGAATTGGCGAGTCTATCACGAACGCCGCGGTGGAGAAGCAGGTACTAGCGCGACTAGGCCTGAAGGCGCGTACCTACGGCACCGACCCGTCTACGAAGAGCGCCGAAGACGCCGGGAAGATCAATGTCGAAGCTGTGGTATCCATGTACAGGGACTTCGTCATCCCCTTGACGAAAGAGGTCGAAGTCGAATACCTAATGCAACGGCTAGAGTAGATGGATTATAGAGGTTGAGCCTGCACTGAAGATATAGAGTCATCTGCGATGATTCATTTGTATTTTACTGCGTTGATTTCCCTAAGACGGAGGACTTAGATACTCGCCGATAGCTTTGGCGGCTTCGGCGAACTTGCTAGCTTCGATCAATATCATAAAGCCACGAGGCATGACACCCATCTCCTGGAAAGCTCGCTTGCTATCCGCAATTGCCTCGCCAATCTTTGTAAAATCATAGGTGCCACTGGCCACCGCGTATTTCTGCAATACTTCGTCCTCCGGGTGGAAGTAGAATAGCGTCGAGTCTTGCTTTCCCTTCTTCCGCTTCCTCTCTTCAACGTCGAGGTTCGACTCGATCTCATGGTAGGTCTTGGAGAGGATGAGATAGTGCGAGAACTCGTAGGGTTCCTTGTCCTCCACCGCCGCCTCGATCTCGTCTATGAGCATGTTGTACATGGGAGGCGAGATCTCGGAGGGCATATTGATCAAGCGTTCGGAGAGCACGAGTCCGACCTGCTTTCCGGATGACAGTAGGTCGGGGATCCCAGCTAGCGCCTCGGTCGACTTGGCCTTGTCGCTGATGTACTTGGTAAGCTCGGCGATGGGCTTCTTGTCGCGGTGCTCGTGTAGGTTGAGCGCGGTTAGTAGCGCGTACGCGTCTGTCTCTTTGCCGTCCACCTTGACGGTCGAGCCAATGGTGGGTTGCGACAGGACCAGGTCTGCGAGGCCGGAGATGTCGAAGAGGGTCGCGTCTACATCTAGGAGCTGTCGCAATAGGGCTTTCGTGCCGTGGAAGTCGATATCGGAATCGAAGTTGAACCACTCGAAGTCGACGTTGACCATATCAAAATCCTGGAATCGTCAGTCAGTCAGTCAGTCAGTCAGTCAGGTCGCATTGCAAGATGCGATTTCTTGGTTTCCACTCACGTCGTCATCTGAGCTGTCGCCGTCCTCGACCATCTTGTCGGGTGCCTCGGTAGCACCATCGGCTTCTCTGGATCGTTTCTTGGCCATGGTGCACCTAGTTTGTATAGAATGCGCCGACGATTAGGAATCTGCTCTGGTGAGTTTCCGACTTTGAATAATTGCAACTCCAGTATTGAAGGATGGAAGCTGCCCACGTGGGGCGGTGTGATATTAAAAAATTCTGCCGTTACGTGCCCCTCACTAGTCTGTTTTAAACTTGATAAGATAAGGTTACTTCTTAGCTTCCATCTGATAAGGAACAGCGGGATAACAAGCTCCTCACCATTCATCCACGCTTCATTCATCCCTGAAAGAGTTAACAGGCAGGTCACTGATAGGATTCAAACTTATACTTCACGATATCCGGACTTCACTTCCCAGCACTCCATTTCTCGGGCCCGAGTGCCAACATATCTTTGCCATTGAAGCTAGGTGATCCTTTTTCGTAGAATTATCTCTCTTTGATGATGCAAAAGGTACGGAATGTATAGGTGGAGGGGGCAATTCACATCCAACTTTCTTGGAAGCTTTGAGGTATTGCAACTTGGTGATGGTGGCATTATGCTAGTCTTTTCCATGGTTGGTAAACTTTGGGTGTTGAGATGTGAAAGTCAATGGCCTACACCACTTTGCAATAGTGGTAAGTTTATTATTAGTTACCTACCCTGGGCCAATGGTGTATTTCTTGTATTGTCGTCTGATGATTGAGTGCTACTAGGTAGGTACTTGAGATGACTTGACAGAAGATGTCAGCTTCTAGGGGGCGAGGAGCTATTGGGACGGGGCACATTTGTGGTGAGATGGAACCAGAACGTATTGTACGGATTACTAAAAGACAATATTCCCAAATGGCTATCATGAAAACATATCGCGTTCACCCAAGACACAAGATAAAAGAAATTAACACTTGGTAAAGTCGATTTCTCGATTTCATTAAACTATCTCGAGAACCAAAAACGAAGCGGAGTATCCAAGAGAATAAAAAAAGAAAAAGCTTGTTATTGATTCAAGAGTGCCAACTGCCGTCTGCCTTGGCGATGAGATGTCAGGGGTTGAAGCTCCTATAAAGGCAGCACTCCGTCTTTTTCTCCTCTCCTTCGGCGTAAAGTCCACCGCGATGCGATGGCAACGGAAGCATTTAGCCAATTCGACTATGTGCCGACTTGACAATTTGAATATTTTCTTCGCAGCCCCTGTAAATCAACTTATATCTCGATCGAAATGCAGACATGTCGTCTTTAATCTCGCAGCTTTGCGTGCCCACCACAAAACCAAAGTAGTGTAAAATACTACAAGTACGGGATTATGCTAGCGACCTAATAAATGGCCGGCCAACCACCGGCGAGCTGCGTGTTCATCCAGTCAGCCCTCCAGTGGGTTGAGTGGAATACCAGAATACCCAACGGATCGCCGCCCCTGGATAACGTGCAATCCATTCGCTTCTCCAGTCTTGCCCTTTGCGGCCTTCCTGTGGCCATTCGATTGGCTAGGAAATTTCCCGAGCCCTGCCCGCCCATGTGACATACAATAATAGAAACCTGGGGTAAAAGAGCATGGCAGACAACCTCTGCAATGTGATACGGACACCGGTCCGTTCAGCCTGATGAGATATAAATAAGCATAGTACAGTATTCTTGTTATGCTTGTTATTCTTAAGCAGGAGTAAGATGTTTCCCACTACTGTAGAGTATCGATGCAGGATTAAATTACAATCAGGTCAAAACTGATGCCATCAAGATCGTATTGAACGGATAACAAGACTAATATATTACTAGCGGGTATAATTTTGCAGGACGCGTGGCCCCCAATACGTGCGCTCCTAAAGCGAATGCAGGACCAGTACGCCGACCCAGCAGCCGGGCCCCCCCCCCCCCTCAAACTCCAAGACGCACACAACTCCATTGGCCCGGATGGGTCGACCCGAAGTAGGAAACCCCTAGATTGACGAGAAACCCGATTCGATGAGGCGAATGAAACCGTAACCCCCCGTCCCAATGCAAGTCCAGCCAAGTCCATGCAGCTAACACGCTATGCAGATGAAGATAGAAATTTTCAACCATACAGGAACACGATTGCGCCGTGATGTCCGATTCATGAAGAAAGTGTCGACGAGGGGAGATGCAAGTAGTCTCGCGGCAGAACCATGCTGTTGCTAAACGCTTCTCGAGTTTCTTGGCCAAGATTCTGGACGTGGCCTAAGGGTGTAGTCAATCCCGAATTTGGCGTGTCAGCTGGGGTAAGCTGTCGACCCAGGCCCATCACTGCGTCTCCGGAGCTCATCGACTTTCCGTGTTTAGCCATCTTGCTCTCCTCTACTATTCTAGAGTCTCCATCAAGCAGTTCCCGTCGAGCCATCTCGATGTCGTGTCTCGCTTGCTTTATGAATTTGACATCCCACAGAGGCAAAATGCGATAGCCTAGATTCTCCATGATGCAACGCTCGGTGAAATTAATCTGATCGCATGTCCAGAGATTCCGGCCCCACGACGAGCTGTAATACCGGGTAGACTCTTGCAAATCGTCGACAAATTTGTCGGCAATCATCAACGCAGCCAGAATGATGATCTCGGAGTGGACGCTATCGATATGCAGGGCGTGGGCGACGCCGGATGGCAGCGTGTGCCGTTTCGGTGCTAGTACGTTCGGCGCGTTCAAGGGAAAGGAGATTCGCCAGCTTCGAGAAAATCGGGAGTTTAAAGAGTCCAAAATGCAGACCGCCAGAGCAATGACATCCATTGGCAGATTGGCCCGTGCCAATATGTCCTGTACTACAGGAATAGACGGTGTCATGAACGAAGCTCCCGGGGGCAGCATTCTGGCTAGGTGAGCAGCGGGGCCTAAGAAACATGATTAGATCGAGTTCCTGCTTTCTCCAAAATATGACACTAACCTAAATGTTCGTTATTGACGGTTTCGACATCGTCAGCGATAGCGACAAGATGAGGACTCTGAGAGGCAGACGAGTTTTTCGAAGACGGCGGCGGCGTAGGCAGGTTGGATAGGGGCTTGTAGAATTGCCTGAAGTACGCATCGTCGAATTCGAACTCGTCGTCGTAGGTAGAAAAGCACCTGGAGTGGCCCATGTTGGATATGTTTTGGTGGAGGAAAGAGTTTAGGGTGCCAAGTAATTAATAAACCGCGATAAATAGCGAGGAGAACTGCTCATATTCAAATCAAACCCGACTCATGAGGTCTGACTCTATGGACTAGAACTAGACGTGTGTATGCCAAGCTACTCAAAAATAATATGCCAGCTCCGTGGGTAAAACAGAAGATAGTCAGTCGGTCAGTCAGGGGTATTTTATATACGCAAGCCGTAGCACTGAGCAATGCAAGCGCGTCGGTTGTTTGGGCGAAATTGTTGCAGAGAGAGCAATCAGTTCCCGGATGCACAGCTGAATATAGACGAACGTATATGGAATAAGTAGATGTCTCGAAAAAGGCGGTTGAAAGAGGCGAGGGGGTTCGAACTCATTATGTATGTACTATGCAAACGCCGCACGGGGCAGAAGCAAAGCCGAGCAGCAGCCCTGTCCATGTATGTACTGTACTGTACGAGGTTAGGTGCTGCGCCCTAACGCATGCACGAGGTAAGGGTATTGGTTCCACTGGATACCTGCATACATAGCCCAAGGTTCGATGGCGAGGATGGGTTCAGGGATGTACCGGAGAGGACCGACGTCAGCGAAACATGCAGATATGAAGCTGAAAACCACGGGAACGAACCTGAATCGCAAGCGCGGTAGCTAAAGCCAAGCCGGGCTTTAGAATCGAAGGCTAATAAGCGAGTGCACACTGCTGTCTGCCCAGATGCTGGACAAGGTTAGAAAGACAACTTTCGAGATCACGCAAGCGGCCTGGCAACTGGGGTCCGAAGGTTTATTTTGCCCTGTTGCCATTCTCACCGACCAAAACCTGGTTTCTCGAATCCATCGTATTGGGGCAGCCAGGCCTAGGTGTCTATGTAGGTGTACAGTACCCCACACGCGGCATAGCTAGAAGCATCAATAAAGCTTGTCGCGAGCAGAGAATACAGGGATGGACACAAGGATGGCGGCAAAATGGCATCGGCCAAGGAATCCAAAAGTGACGGGTATTAGGACACACACAGACAGACAGACACAGGCTTCCAGCGGTGAGGCTGGGAATACACTACACGTGTAGGAGATGTAAACTGGTAACTTGGAGCTTGTCAGACTTGTTCTGGGCTGAGTGAGGGGGGATTCGGGGGAGATCAGTTGAACCCCACCGATGCACCCTATTGAAGCATATGGTTCCCTACTCGAATAAAGCCTAGCTCTACGAAGTATTCCGTAGAGTTACTTCGATGTTTATCGTATTAATGGGTGTAAATACTGCCCCTTAACTCCTTAGCTCACCCTCACCTGGGCACTTATCCGGCCTGCACTTGTACCTGCATCCTACACCAACACAACCCGAGTCATCAACAATACATCGCCCTACCGCTCTTTAGATATTCCACTGCAATAACCACCTCTGCGCTTGCGCAACGGGCCTCCTTGGGGATGCATAATAACCATGCTCGACCATCTCAGCATCTCCACCCTCACCGCCTTCTGTCTAATTAGAAGTGACGTGGAGAATGGCGGAATGGTCAAGCAAGGACGTGCATTACGCGATCGCCGGCGGCTCCTCGGATTCTCAAACCACCCTATCGTATTTTTTTTCTTGGGTCTGAACCCTTTCTACCTTTTCGCTTGGCCTTTTTAAGGGTCCTTCCCCCCTGGACTGGATCAATGACCAGATTTGCAGAATCTAGAAAACGCTCAAGCCTCCCAATCCGATCTTCCAGCTGGCTTGCTCGGCGTTCACAACCGCGGTCCCCTCTTTTACGAGGCCAGCGTGACACTACACCTCCATTCGGACTCGTATATTAAGATTGTATCCAGCTCTTAGGAACTACCGTGTTATACCCGCACTTCGCAAGCAACCTCTTCGTCGGCATCTACGTCGGTGAAGGAAATGAAATATAAGGCATAATAAGGCTTTAAATAACAACGGCAGTAACTCTTGATTTATTCCCTGTTACATCTGATGTCGAATCTTCCGTATCAACCCTTTCACCTCTCTCGAACAATTTTCCGAAATCTTAGGCGGGAGGTAAGTTCTCTCGAAAGCCTGCCAATGTTCGCTTCGATTGCATCATCAGCCTGAGCTCGCTGCCAGAATTTCGCTCGACAAGCACCACGTGAAACAAATGTCACCTCCTAAACATATGTACAAAGAGGTAAACGAGATCAGCGATCAATGATCGTCAGGCACGAGAAAATCAGTTCTAGCTCTTCAAACCCCCACATTCCAACGCTATGGTACCTGGGTGCTCTACTGTACACGTGAGCCGCCGGTGTCGATCCGAATGCTCATCACGGCAGTTAGTATCCACCATCTCACAGAAAATGTCGAGTCAGTCATTCTGACCGACAAATATCCATATCCCAACTAGGTAGTCATATAACTAGCATGGCTGCAGTTCTTAGCTACCTAGGTAGCTATCTAGTATTTACTATTCAGAGCCTAAGCATTGCGCACCAATCAAAGTGTAGCTTTGCCGTCGTTAGCACTTCAGCTTGCTCAGCTGTCCATACCAAAGACAACACTACCTCAATAACCGCATTTACCCGCGACACGATTACCAAGTATTTCGACTTCACTGCCCGAATTAATTCGCAGCAGGTCTTGAAGATCCCATTGCACGAATCATTTAGCCGTGGTAAATACTAAAGGTAACTGGCTAGACCGTGCCCTGTATAGTTCTGTTACCAATCTTAATAATCTGCGAGTCAAGCGTTTTGAAGATCAAGAGCTGTCGCAATAGTCCATATTCCGTATTGCATATAGAGACTTGGCACACATTGCGTCAGACTGTTTTTGCCTCCATCGCACTTTGAACCTACGTAGTAAGCCAGAATGTACAATATGGATTCGGTGAGTATAGTATATTCTCTTTCGTTGAGATGCACGCCACAACTTGGCTTCCCTGTTACTTGTGTCGCTGAGCAGCATTTCTCAGTATCATTGGTCTACAATCTATCGAACAATCTCCAAGCTTGAGAGGAGATGGAGCTTTTGCTCCTATCTCCGTTGAAGTGATTGGTCCTGGATATTGCTTACCGTAGCTATCATGACGTACTGCTCTACGTATATATTAGCCTCAATGCGACACAGTGAAGAGTATATGAGTAACCCAATAAGTTGGACGTCGTCAGTGACAGGACGGTCTTCATCATAAATTTCAGCACAACCAGAAATCGTCAAATACAGATCCAAAATTACATGCAAGATGGGCGCTGGCAAAGACAGTGATGGCAATGAGAATTGCACCAACTGCACCAAGTGCAGGAACTGTTCTAATTGCAGCAACTGTACGTCTTCAAAGCCTTCCGTCCGCAGCGCAGAGAGAAAGCTAACTGGAGTCATAGGCCACAACTGCGATGACTGTAGCAACAGTACGAATTGCACAAACTCTGAGGGTCTTCAAAACTGTTCGAATTGCATAGACTGTGTGGATTGTAATAACTGTACAAACTGCACTGATTGTTCGGGGCTGTGCAACGAGAGCAATAAGCATGGTGTACACATGGGCACGCCGGAGTTGTAGTGATGCACGTGGTTCAATACATGATAGGTTAGTCGTGGGGGACTGAGACGTTGTTGGTGTGAGACATCAATGCAGATACATACGATTCCAAGATGATTAATGTTGAAATTTCCTTCAAGTGTAATACAGTCATAATAAATGAAGCAGGACTGGTGAATGATAATGGCCTAACCTAGTTCATATGTTCTGCGTCGTGTTTCATCAGTTGTCAGTAGTTCTAGGAAATAGTGACATATCCTGATCCCGACATGCAAAGTGTATCAACTCTCTTAAATTTTAGTCAAAATGTTCATCTCAACCTAGGTAGGCTTACCTTTCCACGAGGCATGTTCCTATGGTGTTTATCTTAGATCCAGCTTCTATAGAATCATCACCAGCTTTATTCATGCTCTTCTTTATGAGCTGTTGGAATAAAATAATGCGAAAAGCTTACATTCAGTTGATAGATGTTTTGCCGAGCTTGAAATATAAGTGATGATGCGTGGTTTGTACATCGGTATTTTACAGTTCAAGTATTTCGTGACACTGAGCTGGTCTACCCTGGGATCAGTAAGTAGAAATTTACACGACCTTGTCTAACTAGGTATCAGAGCCAGATTGTACTCGCCTCATGCAAACCAAAAATATGAGGTGAAAGGGGCATGGTACAGCTGGGTCCGCCTGGCACCGATTTTGTCAAATTGAAACAGAACAACTTTAATGAGTTACCTCTATATGTCTGCGAAGCTGCTTGCCCCCTCTGCAGGTGGTGTTTGAGTCATCTCAAGGTATCCCCCTATTTCCGAGTTAAATAAGGCCTATGAAAGGCGACACCCATTTCATACCTGCACCAATGCATATTCGAGGGCCCAAGATCTACTGGGCCAAAAATAACAGAGTAGTGGAATCCTGCAACGTCTTTATGGATATAGCTAAATGCTATTCACTTTGCGGGCTCATAGTTGGCCACTGCAGAGGCTTCTAGTCAGTGGTCATGCGGGGACTTGGAACTATAATCCCTAGGGACGCGAATAGCACTACTTGGCCTACCACTATGTTCTACCCATTTGGAGGTCCGTGTTTACATGAGTTCCATCTAATCGCCGTGTACAGCATCCAGCGGCTTCTTACTTATCCTTAGCTTTAGCATAGAGAATCTATAAAAGGTGACTGTCTAGGTTAACTACCTAGGTAATTATGTCTAGCAG
>JAOXNK010000004.1:514520-526874 GCA_028566675.1 Hypoxylon intermedium
CCTTCGTTACCGCTGATACCCTCGGTGACACCACTCACGAATACTGTCCGTATAATCTCTTCTCTAGTAGGTGGAACCAATGACTGCATATTCTCTCGTATAGCCTGTCGCGTCTGATCCAAGCCGCGGTCCATGCCTAGACCAGCGCGAGGTCCGGCAGAATTTGGGGTCTCGCTGTCTTTCCGACCTGACATTCCAGGGTTGGAGGGTTTCGTAGAGGTCGTGCCGAGACGGATGACGGGGGCATTGAAGTTGATGTTGGGCATATTCGGAGGAGCTTGGAAGTTGGAAGGCAGACCGCTAGGTCGATTAGCTTGATTGATGCTATGCTGCTGAACGCCAGGAGGCGGCGCTGTTCCTGGGGCAGACATGCCTGGAGGAGGTCCTAGGAGATAGTGTCAGCCATGTGCGATGCGCGCATAGGGAGTTTGCTTGGCGACAAGTGCATACCTAGACCAGGAGCAGATGGGAGGCCGGGAGCGCCAGCGGCACCGGGGTAGGAGCCATACGATGGAGGCGGGCCGAAGCCGGGCACTTGAAGATGGTGTTCTCGTCAGCGTAGTTCCCATGAAAAAGAAGTTGTAGCTAGATATTTCGATATCTACCTAGGTAAATATCAAGAGCAGGCACTTACCTCCGCCGTAGGGATTGTACGCCATAATGGAACGACTTGACAAA
The DNA here is from genome assembly GCA_028566675.1 of Hypoxylon intermedium. Taxonomy (NCBI): domain Eukaryota; kingdom Fungi; phylum Ascomycota; class Sordariomycetes; order Xylariales; family Hypoxylaceae; genus Hypoxylon; species Hypoxylon intermedium. The sequence goes on from JAOXNK010000004.1 coordinate 515,199, forward strand.
CTCGGAACCGATAGTCGTATTTTTGAGGGGTAGGATTCTGGCGGATAGTATCGATATCGGTGTTGAGAGGTGGGTGGGTGAGTCGCAACGCTTCTAATGAAAAGAAGACGTTGGTGGTGAAAATGTCTGGCGCAAAGCGACGCGAGTAGTACAACAGCGGCCAGCCAGCTCTAGCTTTACAGGGCACAGCCAACAGCCACAAGCCACAGCTGCACTGGCATTCACTGGCTACACTAGTGCCTACCAACCCCACAGGATAGGTAGATACCCTACTTACCTAAGGTACTGGGTACATACACATCCCCGTCGGATGCAGCCGTCTAATTGTTCCGGCCAAGAAGAGTGGATACCTACCTAGGTACATACACCAATTCGCAGCTCGCAATCGCATCCAAAAGATTTATTTATCGCGAACCTGACCAGCATTGGATCATTCTATGAGCTGAGCAGGCTTAGCCACACACTAAAATGTAAATGCCTTATTCTGTCCTGTTTCTATCATTATTATCATACTAATGACTCTAGGGTCGAGTTTTGTCGGGTCGCCCAAGTTGCTGCTCGATCAGCGCCGCTACTCCGAGCAGCGGCAACGAGATGGCCATCCAGCTCCCTCTCGATAGCATCTACAGCCCATATACGGCAAATATCGACCACGCCCGCTCTTCGTGCCTTTGGGGGTAGCGACAAGCCAAGGGACTCCACAACCTCTCCGGGAAAATCCGTCTTTGCCAACTGGTCCAATGCCTTGCAAAGACGCCCGACTCGGACCGAAGATGCAGATATCAAAATCCCAGACATTACGGCCTACTACGACGACCCCTTCGCCGGGGAAATCGATTTCGAAGCTGGCGAACTCACCAAGCCCAGCAAAGCCATCGAAGATCGTCCGCCTCCCCCCAGACCCAACTTGCGCCTAGTTCCGCGAACCGGCCGTACCATTCACATCAGCAAGAACGCCGACGTAGCCCGGTCGTTTCGGCTGCTCGCCACACAGGTCGCGCAAAACGGAGTCCGCAGGGACCTTAATTCTCAGAGATACCACGAGCGGCCGGGCCTCAAGCGCAAGAGGCTCAAGAGCCAGCGGTGGCAGAGGAGATTCCAGCAGGGGTTCAAGGCTTGTGTTAGCAGAGTCAAAGAGTTGACCAAGCAGGGTTGGTGAGACCTGGTTTTACCTTGCACGATACCCAGGGCGATCCAGAACAGCTGTGTAAATGCATATAGTGTACAATATACGACGGCATCACTCTGCGTCTAGTCGTACGCATAACACGACCGAATTGCATCATGAGTCTAATAATAATAGACTAATTACGGCCTACGATTCCTCGCGGAGAAAGTCCCCTTGGGAAGATGATTGAGTCACGTTCATGAGACCTTTACAGGTTGGCTATTCATTAATAAAACACATCGCGATGTCCGAGACCCCGTAAGAAATCGAAGCCATAGAAGAAAATGGCATCGTGGAATGGCAAGTGGTAAGTCCAAGATAGCGCGGCGGGATTAATATGGTATGAAGGATATCAGGAGTGATCAGAAACCTGAGTGAAAAAGCTACAGGCTCCACTGGATTTGGACGACGAGAGAAACCCTCATACCCAGGTAGAAAGGTCGGTAAGTGCGCGTAGAGTCTAGATGAGGTGCGGGAGAATGCTAAGGTTTTTCTCACAAAAAAAGATGTCAGAACTTCAAGGACAATTCAAAGGGCTCAAAAGGCTGCATCGCCAGGTTTCGGATGCTTACCTTAAAGAGAAAGTCCCCCCAAAACCCCGAAGTACGGAAGCTGCACGAAGACCTTAGTACGGTGAGAGGCAGCAAAGACCTCGACATAAAGGAGCTAGGCTTCCGCCCCTTGCAAGGCATTCACAACCTCGAAGCTCACCACAGTCGTGACGACAAGAAGATACGTAGACCGCCAGAAGCCGGAATCGAAAGACGCGGAACTGAAAGCACATAAAGTAGAGAAACCCCCCAAGCTAGGTTCCAAAGATGCTGCCTGCTTTAGGAATTGAACTCGCTAGCCTGAAATGGCCGGCAAAGTCGAAGTTTCAGCTACGCAGGTTGCAGGCAGAATACGAAGGGAGAGCCAAAGACTTACAATCGGAAATTTCTAGGCTGAAGGGGATCCAGGTGGAGGTAAGGTCAGGCCAGCTACGCGAAACCGAAGTCGAGAGAAGGATCGACGACCTTCAGAGGAGCTTAGAGGTTCGCCTTGCGGCCTTGATGCAGACATTTGAGGAGGGGAGGTCAATACAGGCATACGAGGACCAGATCGGTGTCGAGGCAGGATTCCGGGGGTTCCAAACTATTCTCGGGGATAAATTCACAGATCTTACGGAAATGGTCACGAGCTTGGAAGAGACAATTGCACAACTCAGGAGAACGAATGGTGAGAGGCTATTCACACAAAACACAATCGCCGCACAACTCACCTCCCTCCGCAGCAAGAGTGAAGAGGAACCAGGCAGGGAGCAGACAGGACTGGAGATTGACATGGCTCGATTAAGGAAAATGGCACACCAGGAAAGTCAGTCAAGCCAACGCCAACTACGGGAAGATCTCGAGACCAGACTCCAAGAACTATGGCAAGAGAACGCGCGCCTAAAGGATGACCTTCACAGAGTTGAGCAGACGTCGGCTGGCGTGCAATCACGCCTGAACGAGCTAAACGACGAAGTGCAATCCGTCAGGGACGCCTTGAAAGATGCACACGACAACTTGCGTTCCGAAAAAGAGAAATCGGCATTGGACGAGAATGAACTTACGAAACTAGATCAAGAGATAAGACAGCAGTCTAGTCGTTTTGAAGAGGCGACGCGATTGCTGGAAGAAAAAATGGTGGAGATCACGATATTAAAACAACAGGTCGCGAATCTCTCAGCAGAGCTCGAGACAGCAAGGGCGGATATGCCTTTTCGTAGCCGCGAACTGGAAGAGATAAGGGAGGAGTTAGAACGTCGCATAGCGAATGAAGCAGCGATGTGCAGAAGTTTCGCGGAAAAGGAGACGATAATTGCCGATTTGACGCACGAGCTAGGAGAACTTCGAATGTCGGAAGATGCGTGTGTGAGAAGCAGTAAAGCTTGGGAAGCACGTGTGCAATCGCAGAATGTCATCTACGAAGCGGCAGTGGCGGCACAGGAACGATCAAGCCACCAAACTCTCAAGTTAGAAGACAGACTACGCAGGGAAGAGGGTAGACGGCGTGACCTCTTCGAACAAGTCCAGAGACTCCGAGGGACCATTCGAGTCGCATGCCGTATCCGTCCAATCGAAGCCGACGAGAGTGAGCTACTAGAATACAAGACAGAGAATGGGAGGTTCTACGATCACCCTGCCAAATTGAGGTTCAGAGAAGACAAGACTGTTCAGGGAGAACTGAGATCATCATGGTCAGACGCATACGAGTTCGAGCGGGTCTTTCTGCCTACAGATACAAACGACGACGTCTTCAATGAAATCCAGAATTTTGTCCAATCATTCATCGATGGCAAGAAAGTCTGCATCTTCTGCTACGGACAGTCGGGGACCGGCAAGACATATACGATGACCAATCTAGATAACGTCGAAGGCCGAGAAGACGGTACACATTACACCAACGACGGTATAGTTCCCAGACTAAAGACTATGCTATTCCAGGAGAAGGCAAGGCTCGATGACGTTGGGTTTGCTATGGAGATCAAGGGACGCTGCTATGAGATCTACAATAACGAGCTGTGGCAGCTAGACAAGTCAGGGAGCAAAAAGAAGAAAATGTCTAGAGTCGAGGGCGGCGTCGCAGACCCTGAGTTCGTATACTTATCTTCGGCCGACGAATTTAACGCCTTGATCGAAGCGGGCATGAAGCACCGCCATTTCGGGAAAACAGGTCTCAACGACACCTCATCACGCTCTCATTTCATCATCAGCCTCGAAACCACGGTCCAGTCGGAAAATCTCACATACAGCGGCCTGCTCAACCTTGTAGAACTCGCGGGATCCGAGAGGGTGAACCAAGCTGGCACAACGGGTGCGGCATTTGGTGAGGGGAAACACATCAATACGTCTCTGTTGGAGTTGCGGAGAGTCTTCCTCCAGCTCGCGGAGGGCGCAAACCCAATCTGCAGAGGAAGTCTGCTGACAGAGCTCCTGGAACCGTCGCTTCAGAGAGACTGCATGACACTCATGTTCGTCATGATAAGCCCTTTGAAAGAATATTGGACCATGACAAAGCCTACACTAAACCTGGCGCTCATCGTAAGTCTCAAGAAAATCTGCTCACTTGTCATGATCTAGATTGTGCAGCTAACTGGATAATGTACAGGCCCAATCCGCCAAGAAAACAGAGAATCGAAGTCGAGGTGTCAACCCTCCCACTAAGAAGACTCCGTTGACTCCATCGACTAAGTCACCGCGGCCTTCTCAGGGGAGAGGAAATAGGAGGTAAATCGAAGACCTTGTCACTGTTATCGGGCCCGCTATGCCCCTTAAAAGTCTGTCTTCATGTCGATCAAGACAGAACTGCAAGGTAGATGAGAATTATCATGTAACACCATGCCCTGTTGCACATGGACCTATGTAGGAATGAATAAAGACACGGATCTTTGAGGGCGATATCTAAGTTCCTAGCTACACTGTTACTACAGTACCTACCTAGGGTAGTTTATCATAACAGGATCATATGATTAAGGGTCGTAGGTTCCTTCTCGTGCTCTCTTGGTTCACTGAATTGCCTTCTCACGAGGTCGGGGTGTGCGGTCTATGTAAGTAGGCTATCCTGAATGCATAGCTACACCTTTCCCGGCCAGACTCACTTGGCCCAGGGAAAGAGGTGTTCCAATGTAAGTACAGAACCTACATCTAACTGGCAGTGACGAGGATTATTTTATGTTGGTGATATGTAGTCATGTCTCCCAAGTAACCTCCTGTATGCCTGGTACATTCGCCCAAATTCGCGCGCGAAAAGCGCGGTTCTTCTCGTGATCACATACCTAATATTCGGATTCAAAATTCTTCACGGGGCATGATTGATACGCCAAGACGTTTACATGTCCTTTGTGCGTTTACTATAAAGTTTTAAGATGTTTGCTACCTGGGCATACACATGTTGAATGAGCTCCATATATGTCCATCCTGTATAGCTTCATCCGCGAGTCGTGTCCATGACAGTTACAAACACCGCATAGATCATAAACCCGACTACAAGATAGCCTCCGTTTCTAGGGACATATGTCCTAATCGCATGGAGCTGTATTCATCATTCGAAGCTCGCTCTCAGACTCCATGTGGCAAGATACTTTTACGTGTGGAAACCATATGATATGATTGCGTCTCCGGAGTGCCAAGTACGCCCCCCAAGCCTTCCCGTCACGCTTGTTCTGCTTGCCTTGACGTGGAGTGGTTGGTGCTCCAAGCACTACATACGTCCGGGTATCGCCGGTGTGTTCTTGTCAGGTCGTTTCATGTCTATTCTCGGGATTCGAAGGGGTCGAGTGGCTGGCCGGTGAGACTAAAGCAGCGGCTTGTCGGACGTACGATTGGGTTAGGGCCTCGGGTAGACGGCCATATTGTGCGCCATCTGATGCCGCTGAGTGGCTGCCAGACACACCAGAGCACAGCACGGGCAGTAGGATCCACCAGGTCGAGGAGGCCCGGCCAATGCATGTCAGAGCAGTGATTAGTGTAGTGCCCTGCCCTGATAAACACGGCTTATTAATTATGGCATTGCTCATTGGGGGATAATAGGTAGAGCTGAACGTGTGCATCCGTATCGCAGGGAAACCCGGAGCGACCCAGCCCAGGGGCTCTACTTTTCTGGACTCCTCCCGTCCTATGCCTGTCCTTCCTATGTATGGGGTTCTTGGTAGGAGAATTTCTTCTTCTGGTATTCACTTCGCGTGGCTCGCTGATGCCTCACCAGGGTCATTTTGCTCACCGATTATCACAATACCAACAAACCCCCTCCCACCGGTAACCGAGGGCACACTATCGTCTCAAGACATGAGAGGTCAGGCCGACTTCATGCGTTCTCGGGGGCCCTTTATTCCAAACTCATGTCCAATCGTCGGCAATTGCCATTGGAGCAGGTCTGTAGTGCAAGGGAGCCCTAACCTAGGTTGTTCCACGAATCCCATTGCCGTGTTGCATTCTCAAAGAACTTGGAAAGACCGTGATCGTCCCTAGGTATTCAGCTTAGACTACGGCGCTTCGCTTTGAGCAATAGCCTTCTAGCTTGGTAGGTGTGGTGCTATGACTTGTGTACCTACGCCTGTGCGTGATAAAAATAACAGTCTGCATGCCCAGCTTTGGTTAACCGATAGGTGACCATCAGGGTCCGTCTTTTCTGTCGTGTGGATAGCTGAAAGCGCTCAGATTCTAGGCATGCGAGAAGAGTTAGATCTGGGCGACGGCACTTGATAGACAGAGGGTTGAAGCTAGGCTTTCTCCCATCCTCAGGCAGTCCTGTGTGAAGCTTCATTTAGCAGCTTTAAATTGACGTTACAGTCTTAATTTAGATGTTGATGCACCTTGCCGCGTCCTAGCGTGGAAGAACGTTGTGTTATGACCCTGATATTATGCGCTAGAAACTGTGACCAGTCGTGGCTTTAGAGCTGTTTGACCTAAAGAATGGCACGGGAAGAAGCTCCTAAACTAGCTCTGCCTGTACTTGCATTCTTGTATTTTTAGAGAGCATCTTCTACCGGTGGAAACATCATACCTCTCACTCTAGATAGATACCCAAGTATGCAATGATTAGGCCTCACCGACTGACTAACCTAGTTGCCTTGATACCTTGACAGTTAACAGAAATAGAGAATTTTAATGCATTAAGTACCCAGGTAGACGTTGTAGTATCGCGCGGAACGGGGTGTCTACCTACCTTTTTGCGTGTAGAAATATGTATGTTCAAGCGTGTATGCGTAAGGCGTAGAATGGAGGCAAAACTGGAACACGAGACAGCTGTCGGTGGTTGGAATTGCCCTATCTAGCCCTTGACGAACAAATTTGAAGCATTCTCGACTAGAATAAGTGTAGGTGATTCACTGGTGACGTTGCTTGTACGTTTAATAGGTACGTTTGATCATTTGACATCATTGCAGAATAGTTGGTACCAACGTCTAAATATTACAATTCCAGATCTATGGCTAAGTCAAAAGTAAGTTAGTTGGGGAGAGAACAATGAAGAGACTCGAAACAGACTACGATATTTCAAGAATCCTTAAAGCCTATGCTCCTCGCTAGTTGGAAAATCTGACCATGAGAGTACTACGTCTGCAAAGTTGCTAACGAGTAATAACGTCTAGGAATCTACGTAGGAAACAAACTCCCCAAAATCAACAACAGTAAATGTGTGCATGTTGTCTTACAGGCTCGGTACACCAGAACCTATCCCTGAGGTAAACCTGTCAAAAGTCCAAACTAGTCTACGCTACGCCGATACCACAATTTCGTTTATTTATTTGTTTGTACGGTCCGTAACAGTACAATCTTGGTAGCCAAGGGCACAAATCTACTCGAACAGCAAACTGCCGTTCCGTTTCTATGTTTATTTTGTGACATCACCCAAGAGGGACGGCCCGCCATGCGTGTGAGTTTGGTTAGGTGTGCGTACCAATCCGAACTGTCAGGTTTACTAGACGATTACGCTAAGAAAGGGTAGCACTGGTACTACTTCGATCGTTCGTATGGGGTGGGTGATTCGTAGAAAGCATCGCGTGGTTCGGATTAGTCGGTTGGCAGCATCGACAATGATGGACGACATCTCTACAACATAGCTACATGAAGACATTAGATGATAAGTTACGAAGGCGCTGTAGAGGAAGACTTACGAAATTTCCACTGAGCTCGAATTTGGCCGACTCCTGATGACGGGTACCTACCTACAATCAAGACTAGAGTAGATCTAATTAGCCGCCGGAGACGACGTGACATCGTCGAAGAAGGTGAAGAGAATCTTTGTTTAACAGATACGTTATGTATATATTTTTCTGCAAGTGATGCGCGATGCCATTGGACCTAGCTGTACTATGAAGCTGTTGAGAAGGACGTGCTACCAACGAGGAACGTGAACAAAATTCCACCTCCACAGCCCCTTATTCCCAGAGGGCTACACTGCCACGTGCGTTCCTGCTTACGCCTACGACGGGCCTCACCAAGACCCAAGGTTTACGGCAATAGCTCAGGAATTATAGGGATGGTAAAAGCGTTGACGCGTTACTAGCTGCCCAATGCCCAACCTACACTAGGCGTACGAACAAGAGCCCGGGCGTCAGGTTATCCCCTTGGCCCTAGAATACCGAACGCCCGTACCCCCCAGAAAGACCACGTCCTCCCGTGCCCTGCACGTCACCTTTGGCCGACATCCACTAGGAGCGTTATTTGGGACCTCACGTCATTTTCTCGGTAAGTGGTAGCGAGGTCTGAGCGTGTGCCCTGGCCCTACGTACGTACTGTACCGTAAATTGGCGGTGGGAGGTCATGCCATGCCTGTCATCATTGCTCGAGAGTGGATATCCAGTCTTGATTCCAGAGAGAATGCGGAATAGGGAGGTCTTTTACCCCTTGTCTTTCCTAAGCCTAAGACACAGCGCTTGTCCGTCTATGGACGAAAGCTGCCATTGTCCCGACGAGATTTTCTACATACACTAGTGACATGATAGTGTACGCAGCTGAAAATATTGCTGCTGGTCTGAGCTTCCGCTAAATCGTACTACTTCTTAGCTTCTACTTATGCCATTCTGGCCATTGAAGGATTTCGCGTGGCGACAGGGATGGTGAAACGACGCCATTGGTGAAAGTGAGGCGGCAGAAATGAAATCTGAAGTCATTCCTGATAAGATCACGATAGTCTCTAGAGTAACAAACCGGAAGCTTCGCATCTTTCATGTGAACCTGCGCATGCTAAATAGTATCGTGTTTGAATAGTAGAGTAGTAGATATCTAGGTAGCCACCGCAGTCATTCAACAGAAATCGCTTGAACGAAATAGGGGGACGAATCCATAGGTGTCAATTTACACACTCTTCTAAGTAATAACGACAGACTTGGCCGCACATCTATCTATCTGCTGAAATCTAGAAATCCTTACATGTCCTTTCCGTCGATAGCCCTGCAGTCACCATCGCCAAACACCAAACAGTCTTCCCCGGAAACACACCATCTAGATACCTACCCAGATGGGGGAGGAGTTAAAGGCGCTGGCTTATCTCGTGTGCGAGCCAGTCCGTCCACTTAACTTGCAAAAAAGCCACCCAATCGCTTGATCGTGAAACCACATGATGTTATTACATGGCAGCTATAATCAGACCCAATGCTAACTAACTGCCACCTCGCGAGCCAAGCCTTCAAATTGCCTGAAAAAACGCTCTACGGATCCAGGCCAGCCTGGTCTGCCTTGCCAGTATTGCGAACGGCGCACTGGGGACAATGCGATCGTATCCATGCGGCCCACCCGGCCACACGTGCAGTTCGGCTTGAACCCCCCCTTCCCACAATTTAGAAGCGAAGGCTACGATTTCGTCTCGGAACGGCTCTGCCGAAGCGCAGTCCAGGAACGTGGGCGGCATTCGGGAGAGGTCCTCTGCTCGCGCGGGCGCTTCGTATTCACTGACTGAGCTGCCTCCCGCTCGCTCACCGAGGAGACATCTCCAGGCGAACTGGTTCAAGGTCGAGTTATAAAAAGGGCCAGTGGAGTACTGCTGAGACGAGACCTTCTCGTTCCTGTCGTCGAGCATGGGGCATTCGAGTACTAGGCCGCAGAGCGTCGGGCCGCCTTTGTCTCGGATCATCAACGCAGCTGCCGCCGCCAGCCCACCGCCAGCAGAGGTGCCGTAGAGGAGCAGGCGGTCAGGATCGATGCCTAGTTCCGAAAGATGCTTACCCGCCCAGAGCAATGCCGCGTAGCAATCCTCTGCAGGCTGCGTACCCGTATTCTCCGGCGCACGTCCGTACTCCACACTGATCGTGATGGCGTCGAACTCCCTTGCCCAGACAACGCTAGTATCCAATCCAGCGAAGCGGTCAGCCGCAACCAAGGCACCGCCGTGAACATAGAAGATGCCTGGGTGGTAGTCACCCGTCGTCGTCGCCCTCGGTCGCACCACCGAGACGGTCAGGTCCTGCCGCGGCCCCGGAATCACAATGTCCTCGACGTAGATGCTCTTGTCCGCGAGCAGAGCGTTGGTGAGAGGCGTCGTCCTGGCCGACGCGTCCTTCCGGAGTTTCTCAACCTCGTATCGCTCAGGCATGCCTCCCAGCGCTTTGGAAATCGGCTCTATCTCAGAGTCATACGGCGGTCTTGGCAAGCGATCAGCCGGCCCCGCCAAAACCTTTCGCATCCTGACAAAACGGAGGGTTGCGAGGAGAGGGTAGCAGGTGGTGGAAGGGCAAGCTTCCGTGTCGAGTTGTGAAGAGCCCTGGAGGGAGTTTGTGCGCACACTATCACGCAGACCCAGAGGAGGAGCTGATGGGCGAGGAGACGGCAGGCAATTTATGTATGCTTTGGGGTTGGCATGTAGTGCCGTGTGAACAGGGGCTAGAGCTCTAGTCGATGGCGAGCGGCGGACTAACCTAGTGTGTCGGCTGCAAGGGATAGAGAGCCAACTGGCGATCTCTTGGGCCAATCGCATGTAGCATAGGCAGAAAATCTCGGCAGTCGGTGAGGGTCGAGCAGAGGCAAGGCCTGGCAGTCCTGGCAGTCCTGGGGATCCGATCCCACAAATCTGGAGTCGGGGACACGGCCATCTCCTATCCTCGTTCGCTCTTCTCCAAACGACTGGTCATATGCATGGAGCATGGTGACTGGTCAGGATCGCATCTTTTATGACAAAGATGTTAGCAAGAAAAGAAAAAAGAAATAAAAACAATGCCGAACCAACAATAGGAGTATGCGGTGGTCGAGGAGGCCATCCCGTCTATGAGACAGAAGGGAATCCCGTGACACGAGCTGTATGCATGCCGTAATGCAGCATGCAAGCTGCAATCATCCATGAGACGATATCCCTTATTTAGAAGCTCTATTGCAGAACAAATCTGCAGGGAGAATTCCAGAACCACGGCAGAAGCCCGATGGAAATTGGCCACCAAAGCGGAATGCACCAAAGCAGACAGATGCATCTAACGGTCACAGATGTTTCTATCGAGGGAACTTCTCCTGACTCCTGAGTCCCAAGTACCAAGTCCAAGTCAAGAGCTGAAGGGAGGGGAGGGGGAGGATGGGTAGAAAACGACTCGTCACCTTTCGCAAAAAAAAAAAAAAGCAAAAAAAAGAATAGATCAGATCGTATCATCTACCCGATCTCGACGCCACCATCGCATCCTAAAACGCCCATCACGCGACATCACAAAATGACCAATCGCCTTGTGCCGAACACAGCCCAAGTCGTTCCCGGCGCCACTGTCAGCATCGTCCTCAAGGCCGATCAGCGCACGGGCCGCGAAGTGAGTGGGACAGTCCACGACGTCTTGACACGGGGCGACCACCATCGCGGCATTAAGGTGCGACTCACTGACGGCCGCATTGGACGAGTCCAGAGAATGGGCTCTGCTTCTTCTGCATCGCCTGCTTCCTCTGCATTGCCCTCTGGCCCCCTCAATGCGGCAATAACAGGAGGTGCTGCTGCTCCTACTATGCCGTCGACAGGCGTGCCGGCAGATGCAGAGGATAGATCTACGTCACATCCACGTGGCCAGCGCCCGCGCC
>JAOXNK010000004.1:533774-551458 GCA_028566675.1 Hypoxylon intermedium
CCCCCATTACGCGGTACGGATCTTCCCCCCCCTTCCCCCTATCGTGCCTTGCCAAACTCGCCCCCTTTCCTACGAATTTTCCCCTTTTCCCCCTGCGTGCTGCTGCTTCTGCTTCTACCTCGAGTACATGTGCCTATACGTCCCGGACTCGGTGAAGTCATCCGGCTGCCACTGATCCTCGACGACGTCGCCGTAGAGGCGGAGGCGGTAGAAGCACGTGAGGTCGGAGCCGTAGTTGCTGATGGCGCGGACCGTGACGGAGCGGGTGATGGCGTGCATGCGCATGAGCTCGTCGCTGAACTTGAACACCTGCACGCCGTCGCCGTGGGTATTGTACTCGTATTTGAACTGGCCGATCTTGACGTGGCCCTCGTTGAAGTGCTTGTCGGGCTCCGCGTGGGGGAACATGGCGGCGCTGAGGCTCTGCACTTCCTTGCGGAGGCCGATGTCGGAGATGAACGCCCAGACTTCGATGTCCTTTGGCATGGCGCCTGGCTCCAGCGTCGATCCGGGGAGGATGTGCTCGACGACTAGGTGCTGCGGGATGATGGCGCGGCTCATAAGCACGGTGACCGTGTTCGTGTGCTCCGCTTGTCCGATCTTCTTAGGTCCGTTGCAGTAGCAGTCGCCCTCGTCGATCCAGTGCGTTAGGGCGGCGGCTGGGGACAAGGGTTTGTATCCGTCGCGCTCCAACCACTTCTTGGTGCCGTACTTGAAGTAGTTTTTGGGCGGCTTCCACGTCGTCGAGGAGTAGTGCGGGTCGACGACAGCGCCGGAGCCAATGCTGAAGAAGTTGATTTGGTTGGCAAACATATCCCTCGCACTGCCCTTGATACGGCCCTCGGCCACGGCGTCGAGCCTGGCGTTGTTGATAGCCTTCACCATGACGCGTTCGCAAATATTTTCAATCTCACGCTCCGTCATTCCGTCCGTGCCTTTAGCAGTGGTGCGGAATATGCCGAGCTTCCTGATGAGCTCCCTGAGTTGTGCATCTTTGTGCTCAAGTTCCTTGCGAATATCCTGCCGGTAGACATGGATTTCCTGTTTGAAAAGCCTCATGAACTCTTCCCTAGTGAAAGCAGCCCCCCCGGTGTGGCTCGGTTTCTCGGAGACGACATTCTTCAGTTTGTCAAAGTTCTGCCTGAGCCAGCTCTCCCATTCCTTCCCACCGCTGACGCTGTCATGCTTCGGAGTAGATAGCAGCGACGAATCCCTTTCTAGGCGGGATTTGATGGCGGCCCAATGCTCGTCCGAAATCTCAGCCTTCTTCTTGACTTCTTCCAATGTGAGGATGACGTCGTCATTCTTGATCAAATCCTTCAGAGCGTGCCAGAAGTCCTCCGATATCTTGAACTTTCCCTTCTTGTCCTTCTCCACATAGATTTTCTCCGGAATACTCTTCTTCACACTCTCAACAACCTTCTCCGACGTAACTTCTGGTCTTTTCTCGCTCACCCGGACCGGTTCCGCGGTCTTTGGAAAACTTCGATCGCGAGATACTCGATCAGAAGAACCTCGATCTTTGCTCCTCTGACCCCACTTCAAGCTCGGCATGCTAGGAATCTTGGGCATGAAGTTGGGGAAATCAGGAAACTTTGAAGGGATGACACGGCCAAAGCCGTCGCCTAAGCCGCCCCATTTGGGTGCAGCCCATTCGGTGTCGGACGGGAAGATACTCTCCGCGTCTGACCTGGATCCACGGCCTAGTCCAGTTAATAAAAGCCAGGCAAAAAGCAGAATGGCCAGGAATATGGACAACGTAGTGCACCAATCAAAGTCAACTATGCCGCGGCGACGACGACGGGGTCGAGGGGGCAGCCTTGGTCGTACCTTTCGCTGCCCCGGCAAATCAGTAACACCTTCATCGTACAAGTCCTCATCGCCACTATCTACTTCAGGGGGGCGTCTAGCTCCAGGTTCGCCGAATAAGGGATACACGCCATCATCTTCAGGGCCGAGTTTCTCGCATGCGTCATCTAACTCCTCAATAGCTTTGTTCGCTGCATCTTGATCAAGAGGCATGCCGGTCATGATATGTCTCGCAGCTCGGTTCTCCCGATGCGACAGGTCGCTAGCATTCAGATGGGGGATAGGAATGGCAGTAGACTTGGCAGGGTCTGGTCGCGGGTCCGATCGCATGCCGCTGGTCAACCTGTCGATACTCTGCGCCTGGTAGTCGGTAATAAGGCCATGAGGATTCGGTGTGGCGATATCCGTTGCACCAAGGTTAATAGCCGCTTGGTCCAGAGCAGCCAGGAGCTTATCCCTTCCAATTCCGTCCGGAAGTACAACGTTTATTTTATTTCGTGCGGCTTCAATCTCTGCAGTCGATAAGTTATCCACATTTGGAATGGGATAAGGGGTACCGGGCCGCCATGGTTGAGTCTGCACGCTGTCGATGAGATTGTCCACTCTCTCCTGTTGTTCTGCCGTCAGGCTGGAAGATGGCCCATCGTCGGGTGGCCTATTGTTAGAGGGCGCTTTGTTAGAGGGCGCCTTGTTAGATGGCGCTTTGTTAGAGGGCGCCTTGTTAGATGGCCCATTGTCAGATGGCCCGTTAGCACCAGAATCTACCGGCGGGGGTTTCTGACCTCCTGCCATAGTACGGGGGTTGATGGGTGATTGGATAGTCGAACTACCAAACAATCGGTTTTCGGTAAGGAAACTCCTGGGACGGTACGGCGTAGCTGGTGAAGTAGATCCGTAGCCGTTTACAAATCCAAAGAAAGGGAATCTGCCCGAAGGCGGAGCCGATGGGTTTCGGTTATGAACCAACCCGTCAGGATCTGATGATCTATACCCCACAGTTGAGTACGGTGGCTGTTGTTGTCCTCGGCTGTCTTTATTGCTAAATGGTTGACGCATTACAGGGACACGGCGGGTTACTTTGGGAATTTCGTTTGGGCCTTGCCTCTCCCCCTCGTCTTCGGAATCTTCTGGCGTGTCCGGCGGGTCCGATAAGTCTGACGACCCGTCTGACTTGTCTTCCTCGTCTGGTTTCTCGACGGGTTCCTCGACTGGTTCCTCACTTGGTCCCTGACTTGGCGCGTCCGACAATTCTGATGACTCGTCTCCCTCGCCTGGTTTCTCCTCTGGCGAGTTTGCCTGGGCGTTATTCTCACCGGGTGGTGGTTGGTCGTTGTTCTTGGCTGACGGTCTGTTACTTTTCTTGACCGCCGGGTCGTTGTTCATTCGTTTTCCCTTGCGCCCAGTTATAAGTGTGAAGAAGCGCTTATCCTCGGTGTTCTCGTCGATATAGGCAGCGTCGGGCTTCTTACCCTGTCTCTTGTGAACGGCGTCAACGTTTATTAGAGTGTTGACACCGTATGATCCGTCATGCACTGGGTACAGTCCAGGTAAATCTGTGGACGGCGGCTCATGGAAAAGCGTTTGCTTTGGGGCTTTGGATTCGTCGGTTGCTTTAGCTCGGTTTTTTGCTCGGTTTCGTGGTGAACTAATTTGGAACATAGTAGAGCGAGGGTCTAACTGTCTCACTTCTTCCCCTGCCCAAGAGCTTGAACGATAGGCTGAGAGACCTCACGATTCATAAGTAAGCATCCGCAGCTGGTGCGCGGCGGAGATGAGAGGTTATGGATTAATGGAGAGAAAGAAGAGGTAAGAGAGGCATTTGGCGATTCGATGGATAGATGAATGGTTTTGGTCAGTTCCCAGCCACCGTGCCTGAAGGCCCCGACGTTGCGATTCTGAAAGCGTCTGCGCATGCGAAAGTGGTACTAGGCTTTGTTAACGGCTACCGAGGTACCGTTGGAGATGGGCGGCAGTGTACCGGGTCCGGCGATTAGCTGCATAAAGATGCCAGCCGGCGTTGTCGCGACGAGAGGTGATTTAGCAGGGGCTTTCCGAAGACGGTATGGAACATAGGAGATGCACAATGAGTCGCTTTGTGTCCGGCTCGACTAGAATCGTCAAAGAAGCAGCTGGAATGGGCCTAGGGTTCTTGGAACAGTGGGATCACTCATAATCAATTGTTCGGGATGGAGGAATGCAGGTATGTATTTCTTCTAGACTTCTCCGGTCGCGTCGCGTGTCGCCTACATGTACCCCCCGCCAACTTAAATATGTACCTAGGTATCTTTTAAACGAGGTCCCTGGGCAATTCACGCCGCCACAAGGAGCCGCTCAAGCCACACATCTTGGCAACCTTGGAATAGTGTACATACCTAGGTTAGGTATGTTAGGTAGGTATCCATGATTGGAACCTTGGAACCTGGGGATAGTTTCCACTCCGCATCACATCTTGCTCTACGTAGGCGCATGCAGTTCCCGGCTTGCCGGCTCAATTCATTTAAGCATTGAGGAACTCCTAGAGATGCCAGGAGACCCTTTTCAGGATAACTAACTAATCGTATGGCGCTTGTAGTGTAGGCACGGAATACTGTTTCCTGGTATTATTATGTCCTGCATGAAAAGCCGAGTGCAACAGTAGGTACGGAAAAATCAAAACGAGGTTCTACGAAGTAATGGATGTTGAATCAAAAGAGCCGCCAAATTATCCACCGATGATATATACCTGTTACATAGTCATACTCATTATCTTGGTTTTAATGCTTACATTGTGTGTTTATTCAAGTATTTCCACCATTCGACCTTAACCTGGCAGCCTGGTATGGGCAACTTTTAACGGATCGTCTAAGGACGGTTAAGCGGCAGAGCGGTTAAGCAGTCCTATTTAGGCATAGCCTATAGATAAAAGTAGCTCAAGCTGTACATACGTACATGTACACTAGGTTATTTAGCGCTTACAGTGAACCTAGTCTAGAATACTGTGCTAACTCACCCCATGCAGACGCACCCTCTACAGTGTTACGCACTGAGATGGATAGCGTGGTGCAGGAAGGAGGGGCAATTTAAGTACGACCCCTCCAAATTGATCCAATTTAAAAATGGAGATGGCTGTTGACCGCCCTGCCGCCGCGCTCCCCAAGGTCGTTCGTTGCGACTTTCTATCAAAACATCTTCCCCTTCTTTTTGTATCATAGGCAATCACAACAACCACAACTCCCCCCTTTCCACCGTCTTCCCCAATCAATTGGTATCGTCAACCTACCAAAATGGCCGTGGGAACTGTTCTCATCACCGGGTAAGTAGTTTTCACAATCTTACCAGACAACGGACCACATTCCGCCCCCCCATACCAACCCCACCATTTTTTCGACGATGGTGCCCCTTTTTGCAGAGAAGCGGTAGACGAAGGCCAAGCAAAGCAAGTCATTCTGACGTGCGCATGCAGTGGTACGGGATATATTGGATCCTTTACCTCCTTGGCTCTACTCGAACATGGCTACGAGGTCATCATTGTAGACAACCTCTACAATTCCTCCGAGGTCGCTCTCGACCGCATCGAGCTCATCAGCGGCAAGAGACCGACTTTCTACAAGGTCGACCTCACCAACGAAGCAGAGCTTGACAAGGTCTTTGCCGCACACCCCAAGGTCGATAGTGTTATCCACTTCGCCGCTCTCAAGGTAAGCGCTTCTACTTCTGATTGTCCGTATCTCACTCACTATCTCATTGCTGACCTTCGAGCCAGGCTGTCGGCGAATCTGCCGAGATCCCTCTCGAGTACTACCGAGTAAACGTTGGTGGTACCATCTCTCTTCTGAGCTCCATGAAGAAGCACGATGTCTCGAACATTGTCTTCTCCTCCTCTGCCACCGTTTACGGTGATGCGACTCGCTTCGAGAACATGATTCCCATCCCCGAGCACTGCCCTATCGGACCAACAAACACATACGGACGAACCAAGGCTGTAGTTGAGAGCATCATTGAGGACTTCATCAGTGCCCAACGCCAGAACCTCAAGAAGGCCGACAAGCCTTTCGAACAATGGAATGGCGCTAACCTGCGATACTTCAACCCGTGCGGTGCGCACCCTAGTGGCATCATGGGCGAAGATCCCCAAGGTGTTCCCTACAACCTACTTCCTCTGCTGGGTAAAGTCGCAACTGGTGATAGACCCAAGATCCTGATCTTCGGTGACGGTAAGTCTAGCACAAAATTCAAATCGCATGCAATCAAAATCACTAAACCCACCTCGCAGACTACCCGTCCCGAGATGGCACCGCCATTCGCGACTACATCCATGTCGTCGACCTTGCCCGGGGCCACTTAGTTGCCTTGAACTACCTCCGCGAGCACAAGCCTGGTGTCAAGGCATGGAACTTGGGTTCCGGCCGAGGTAGTACCGTCTACGAGATCATCAATGCATTCAGTAAGGTCGTCGGTCGGGACCTAGCTTACGAGGTGGTTCCGCGAAGACAGGGTGACGTGCTAGATCTGACGGCCAACCCGACACGAGCGAACCAGGAGCTGCAGTGGAAGACGGAGTTGACGATGGAGAAGGCGTGCGAGGACCTTTGGCGATGGGTGTCGAACAACCCCAAGGGCTACCGCCAGGAGCCCCCGCCGGAGTTGCTCGCTGATGTCAAGGGTAAGACCTCTTGAGAAATAGGTGGCTAGTTGCCTTGAATCGAGTCGCGGGCTGGATTTAATTGGAGGATTTGATTTGCTAGACTATGGCAATTCGAGGCGCATAATTGCCCATGAATGAATAGAGAAATAATCAACCGGATGCATGAACTTCGGAGTGTTTGATTTCCCCCGGTTTGGAGGAGACACTCATCCATTGGTAGACAAGACGAGCACTATGTACTCTCTTAGTTGGCATTCGAAATGCATCTGGCATTAAGTTGCCGAGGAATAGATGCAACCATTTTCGGATTTCTTCACGGATGAAATATGCGCCTTTGTCCACGATACCCCCTGCAGCCAAATCATCCTATTATCCAATAATCTCTCATAGTAAGAGAAGAACACACTAGTGTACACGTAAAGTAAACGATCAACTTGAGGATTAATGGGGATGCACATAGCCGCCTTGTGTCTATTTACACTACACTAGGCATTCTAGGCAGACGGTGTCATCGTCATAATTATATTACTGCCTAACATGCATGTCACGAGCACTGCATCCCAATGAACGAATAGAATGGCGGAGACGTGCGTGGCGGTTCCTGGCAGCTCGAGTTTAAAGTGGAAGCTTGTCGCAAGCAAACTTCGGCCGCGCTGCGGGCTTGCGCAATGTCAACATGCCGCCAAGACGGGACCAGACCTCGGGAGGCTGTGCAGGGGGGGTTTCACAGCCACTCGCAAGCAGTGGAGTTAGCTGTCCAGGTGGTTAGCTCCAGCTTTAGCTTGCATATCCACCCCTGAATGTGGCTCAAGCTCCCGTCAAACTAGACTCCTGGTCTCGTCTCAACTTCTTCGAGGCGCCCCCATGAAACATTATCTCTTCCTTTTTTTTCTTCCTCGCACCTGTTTTTTGCTAGCTAGCCGTTCGTTCTTTTTCGTCTTGATCATCCCTATACCTCTGTCTTGGCGAGAATATAATCATTTGTCTACATTCTTTGGAGCATTGGATTCTCGGATTCGTTACCTAGGTAATTTTGGTACCAATCGCACTGTCGGTAACGTGCGGTTGGTTGGCTTCCTCGACGATCTCCCCTTGGCGGTGAATCACTACAATAAGGCTATGATATGTCTTTCACACTTGGGGCACAATTGTATTCATGACTAAGCCCGTAGTCTTTGCTCTACTTTCGTGTCCCTGAGTTGTCGTCGTAACTTTTCCTAAATCTGTCTATCTGACGTGGGCGACCCTCCGCACTTAATTATAATTCTACACATTCGGTCTTCGCTAGTAGAATACCCCTTTCGATGCCACATGCCCGGCCGCGTCAACAGCATGGATCATTCCCCTGCTCAAGATGATAGTAGACAAGCACGGCTCCAGCTACTTGGCGAAGAATGGGGTCTAACTTGTCATCCGCCGCCGTCGCCGTCGCCAAGGCCCGATGAAGCGCCAACCTACCGGACGGATAATGACGAGTTTATTGCCGAAGAACTTCTCAAGAGACAACGTATTACTGAATCGCAAAACCAGCAATCCAAGGGCCTCTCTCGTGCCTTTACGACTAAGAAAAAGGCATGGGAATACAAAGAGATCTACAACACTCTGATAACGCATATAACAAATCAGGGATCGCCAGGTGTCGCCGAATGCCTGATAACGAAACTGAACTTAGCAGGCGGCAACTTGAATTTAGCACAGAAAAGCCGGACCAGTTTACTTAGTAGGAGGAAAAGTTTGGACTTGGCTGAGCGAAGTCAGGTTCTCCAAATCGCCGTGAAGAATGGGCACCATGAAATGGTCGAGATCCTTTTGCCATATGCCGATGCTTTGAGTTTGGATACTGCGTTGCCGACTGCGATCAGAGATGGGAATGCGGCGATTGCTGGGCTTCTCATCAGGTACGGCGCAAGTGCAACTCAGACAGCCGACGGGCAGGACGCATTCCGACATATTTGCGCTGTTGGTAGCCACCCCGATCTGGTGGGGCTCGTACTTGGTTCCGAAGGTCGACCGCCCGCGTCGTGGATCTCGCAGTCGATGGTGGAGGCAGCAAGAGTAGGGTGCCTTGGGACGGTCAGGCATCTAAGTCAGTCGATGGCGGACGGTAACCACGACGGTGCCGCAGCGTTGAAAGCCGCTGTTATGCTTGGCCGGAGAGACATTGCCCTTGCTATTGTTCTCGGCAGCAGACCGCCGACGCCGCCTAGTCTCAACGAAGCGTTCGACCAACTCATGACGCACCAAAATATTAACCCGAACGAGAAGATGGCGATGGCAGAGATTCTATTATGTGCTGGCGCCGAAGGCGACTCGGTAGCAAAAGCCCTAATCCAAACGAGCGCTGCTTATTTCCACGAAATGGTTAACCTCCTAGTCTCATACGGCGCCTCGATCGAGTACCAGGATGCAATCGCAATTCGCAAAGCTGTCTCTAAAGGTAAAGTCGACTTAGTCGAGGTAATGCTCAAGGGAAAGTCCAAATTCAGCTCTCAGTACGCATCCGAATGTGTAGAGCTACTTCCAAAAAAGATGAGATTTGAGGAGCGACATACGTTATTGAGTATGCTCCTTCATCACGGTGCTGCGGGCTCTCCTTTAGATGAGGCTTTGGTTGATGCGGCCGAAGCCGGTGATGTTGAGGCAGCAAAACTACTCCTTACTCCGTTATTTCCTGGCGGTAAAATTGTTGGAGACCGAGATATTCGTAAGGGGCCGCGAAGTATGATATTCGAACGACATGAGGTCGCGTCGACGGATCACAAAGGCGCATTGGCATTGCAAATTGCTGTCAAGAAGGGGGATACTGCGATTGCCAATTTGATTCTATCAAACAAACCACCGAATCCAGTCGCGCTCGCTCAGGTGTTCCCTAGCGTACGGAATCTGCCACAGCTTGGACGATACCAGATTGCCGAACTGTTCCTTAGAGCTGGACTTACGGGACCGTCAGTCAATTCCGCCTTGGAAAACGCTATTGACGAGCAACCGCCGCATCGGGACGAGAAACTCATCGCCCTCTTCCTCCGTTATAACGCGGATGTCAACTTTAACGAAGGCCACACCATCACCGCAGCTATCTCACAGAAGGATGTCCGACTCCTGGACAGGCTGCTGAAGAGCAAGCCCACGATTCAAGTGGTAGCTAGAGCAGTGCCTAGAGTAATGGAAATCACTGATCATTCCATACGACTCCAAATGATTACTATGCTCCTGGCAGCTGGTGCATCTCAAGGCGGCCCCGAAGTGTCAGCAGCAGTCGATGTGGCAGTGCAAGCGAATCCTCCGGACAAGCGGTTACTGAAAACATTGTTACAGCAGGGGAATGCCGATGTCAATATCAATGAGGGGATCGCTGTAGAACATGCTGTGCTGTCGTCGGATCCAGAGGTCTTGGAGGTAATTCTTGGTTTAGGTCAGCCTAATACCGAGAGTCTCGAAAGAGGGTTGAAGAGCGTAGCAAAACTCCCGATGTCTCCCATCAAGACTGACAAGTTGAACTCAATACTACGTCGAACACAGTCCACAGATACAGTCACTGCACTCCTTATAGAAGAGGTGCAATCACTGCTAAAATTGTCATCCCATGAGCAAAACTTCACGACCACGAAAGTCCTGCTAGCAAATGGCGCCGATATCAACGCTATGAAAGCCGAGGCATTATGTCGGGCAGTGGCTGCTGCAAACATGCAGTTAGTAGAGGTCTTATTCGTCGCCAAACCGAACCCTGTCTCAATGGCGCTTGCCATGCCTCACGCTCTGCGTATTCGCGACCTAATGGACAGGTTGACCTTCGCGCAAAAGATACTGGAGGGGGGCATCCCTCCGAGCGAGGTGAACAGGGCTCTCGTTTTCGCGGTCAATACGTATCACGATGATATACCACTTATCAACACCCTTTTATCCCGTGCCGATACCCGAGACGGGCTAGCTCTCATTGAAGCTATTAAGAATGAGAAACAGGATATCGTGGAACTGATTCTAGGTAAAAAGTCTTTCCCTGTTGAGATTCTCAACAACGGCTTCGCTCAAGCTACAAGGGGCAAGAACAAGAGATCAAGAAGCATGTCATCCATTAGTTTATTAAAAGCCGGCGCATCCGGAGAAGTCGTGTCGGATGCATTACTAGCCGCCGCTACTGACGGCGACGTGGATTACGGCACGATTTTGGTCCAGAATGGTGGTAGCGTGGAACATAGGGACGGTCAGGCGATTGTAGAAGCTTGCAAATCTGGAGCTGTCGAGGTCCTAGCGATGCTGATGGCAGGTGATACGAAGGTGGCGCAGAAAACACTTCAAAGGGGGTTCCAATCCGCCACACAAGTAGGAGACCTGAAGAAGCGGGCAGAGGTCTTCAAATTGCTTCTTCAGATGGGTGTCACTGGAGATGTGGTGGACGCTCAACTAGTATCAGCAGTCAGGTACGGCGACGAGGGGAAGGACCTTGTCACGCTTCTGCTCTTGTATGGGGCAAGCCCGGATTACAACGAAGGAGAGGCTGTTGAGAAGGCGACAAGGAGCGCATTCTTGGGCAACTTGGAGATGCTGCTCGGTATTGTCGAGGTTGGCGGACGTCAGAAACGGCCATCATCCCACACTTTGGTTCGAGCCATGGATGCTTGCTGGGATCTCAGTAGGGACACAAGATTTGTTGTCATGAGTTGGATATTCCAGGCGGGAAAGCCAGTCCCGACTGCTATTCACTCTATGCTAAACCGCGCGGTCAACGAGGAAGAACCAGAAGAGAGACTCGTTGAACTGCTCGTCAATAACCGAGCATCCCCAGCAACGAACGGTTGTCAGACCTTGATCGACGCGACTAGGACCCTATCGCCTTCTGCTTTCGCTGCTCTCCTGGAATCAAGGATTACCGCTGAAGACGCGTCATTGGTCTTCAGTAAGACATTTTCGGCCGACAGCATTTCTTCATGGCTATCCGACCGCGGTTTTACGATCGCTAAGAGTCTCTTGGGGAAAGGTGCAAGCGGTGATGCAGTAGGGTCTGCATTTGCCGCCGTTCTTGGCGTATACATGGAGACGCACGGGAAAGTGGCAATCGATTTCGTGGAACTACTTCTTCAACATGGTGCGGATGTCAACTACAACAACGGGGAGGCATTGCAGAATGCCGCTGCGCAAGGGGATCCCGAACTACTTAAAAGGCTCATACGCGAGAAACCTGATTCTCGGGCAGTGACATTCGCATTTCCACGGATCTTCGACGCTGCGACATCTGAAGATGATATATACGAGCTTATCACTCTTTTCATAGAATATGGCGACGGGCAAAGCAGGATGGATGTCGCATTCACTCAAGCTGATTCCGAGCCCGTTCTTATCAAAGCACTAGGACAATTCCCACGTTCGACAAAGATTATCGGGGCGCTCTTAGATGCCGGGTTCTACCACGACCAGATGGCAACGTGTAATGTAGTACCGGAGATCGATGAAAAAGAATCAGTAAACCTCCTCATGTGGACGTTATTACAGCCTCAGAAGAAAATCAGCAGCAACGTAATTAACCTCTTGATCGAAAGGGGTGCCAAAGTCAATTACGAGACGCCCGTCTCCCGCGTCACCCCGTTGATGATAGCTATACAAGCTCGTCGCCAAGATATTGTCAAGTCACTCTTGTTAGCTGATGCCGACGTCGATGTTACAGATGCGATAGGAAGATCTCCATTGTCCATGGCCTCGGCCATTGGTGGCGACCTAGCCATCACCATAATGTCGAACCTACTAGCTGCCGGAGCTTCAAGAAACGACGGTTCACTTCACAATGCGGCACGCGAGCTCAATCTACAAGCCATGCAGGTGTTAGTTGAGTACAGACACGATCCTGACTTCCCGAGCCCAATACATGGCGGACGCAGCGCTCTAGGTGAGCTGTGTCTTCACGCGGCCGACTCTGGCGAAATTACTCCTCGTCGAGAGAAGGCGATGGAAAAAGCTATAAACTTCCTAATTCAAAACGACTCCGACATTACCCTTCAATCCGATGGGAAATCGGTTCTCCTTCTGGCTTTTGATTCAGTCGACCCCCTTACCACAACGAAAGCCTTGCTACGAGCCGACATGTGGAGATATATTAATAAACCCTTCAACTACTACACCGATGGGAAATTTACCTATTCGCCCACCATGTACGTCCAGCGTATATCACAAGACTCGGACCACAAGACACAATTACTAGCATTATTACGGGCGAACCGCGGAACTGACGTCTACTACGCCAACTCCGGCCCCCAGCCCGACGATGCCATAGGCATGCCGAGCAATATCCAACTCGAAGAGCAAGAGCGAAAAGCACGTCTATCCCGGCTACAAAAGGAGAACGAGGACCACGCCATGGCCATCCAGCGCAACAAGGAGCTCGCGGCCGTGCAAGCGCAGATCTGGGCGAGCCAGGCGGAGCTCGAGGACGCACGCAAGAAGCGAGCTCACAGCACAGATCTAAACGCCATACAAGAGCGAGCACGCGTCGAAGAAGATCTATTCAACAACGCCATGCGACAACAGCGCGCGCGCCACACGGCCGACATCAAACACCAGGAAGCCCTCACACACGCGAACCTAACGCGGGCCCAAGCCATCGCGAACACGGAACTCGCCGTCGAGTCCCAGAAGCAGACGAAGTTGCTGCAGTGGGAGCGCGACATGGGCAGCGAGCGCGTGGGCAACGCCAGCCAGCTCAGCTCCATCCGATTGAGAGAGAGAGAGGAGCTGGAGCATCTGGATAGGGCGGCGGATGTAAGGGTCAAGGCCAGGATTCAGGAGCAGAAGAAGCTGGTGGATAGCCAGAGCGCGCTCGCGGCGAGTATTGCGGGTGCCGGGCCCGGGGCCAGGAGACAGATTGGGTATGTTAGTGGCGAGTTGGGCCCGGATTGATGATTACCTATTTAGGTGCCTTTGGGCGGCATATGCGTGCGCAGAATTGCATCGGAGCGAAGTTTGCTTTTCTTGACGAAGCTTGTGATGGCGGAGATGAAGTGACGAGATGAAAAGGGGGTGCCTACCTGGGAACCGAGGTTTTATTTTATAGGTAGCTCACGTTCGCAACCAACTCTTAATGAATTAATTACCTGGGTGTTGTTTTCAAGTCTCGTCGTCGGTTGAGTTAGTTATCTACTCAGCTACTGAAGGTGGGCAGTGCTTTCTGGAAGTCCTTGAGGAGACGTAACTAACTCATCGATATCAGTACTCTATTGAGATTTACATGGGAACTTATGACAACCTAGGGACGAATTAATACATAGGTTGTTGAAATAATAACACGTAGGAATCAATCTAGTGGATTAGAAGTCCAAGAATGGAGCTATCGTTCTTGCCTCGAAAAGCTAATGGCGGAGAACTTATCATTCGGCCTCGCAAACATTAAGGGGAACGAATAGAGCTCGGACTTCCGCCTTCGGCCGATAGCTGACGTGGTCGGATTACCTAAGGTTACACATCGGAGTTATTGATATGCGCCAGGCGCGACTCCGAAATGCCGCATGGATGATGGGAAGCCGAGTTTAACATTTTATTTTCATTTTATTTTTTGAACTTCCTTTCATACCACATCTGTTGTCCGGATATCTCATTTCTACAATTGCCAATCGCCGTTCACCTCTACTGTTCATCATGATATCCTGAGACTCCCTCGATACCCATACTCTAGGTAGCATCTAGACCTTTATCCCGGCGACTTGTCCTCGGCATTAGCTCGCCCGTTTGTCGCGTGCTGAATATGCCCCCTTCTACATCCATCATGTTTCGCGCGGTATTCCGGCGACAACTGGAACAGTTGCGCGTGAGCCGATTGCCGCGATCTGCGCCGCGCCGCTTCCAGTCCAATAGCTCCGGCCCCAAGGATGTAATAGGCGAAGTCGCAAAGTCGAAGCCGAAGCCGGCCGCAGTCGAGGAGCCGATTCCGGTTGGGAGCACCCCCGTCGCCCCGAGTTCGATATGGCACCGTCTGGGCCCTCTAACCCGTGCTGGTCAGGCGTACGGCCGCGCGCAGCGGAGCCGGCCGTGGACTACACAGATCGTGAGCGCGCTCTTCATCTACTTGGCTGCCGATCTCTCCGCCCAGCGCATCGGCGGCAAGGAGTACGTGCCCGAGCGCACATTTCGGAATTTGATCGTTGGGGGTGTGTCGGCTGTCCCGAACTTCCTCTGGTAAGTCTTATCATTCCTTCACATAGAGTAGACCATAGTTTGCTAACCGATTACGGTATAGGTTCGTATGGTTGTCGCGAAACTTCAACTACTCATCACACATCGCTTCTCTCTGCGTCAAGATCGTTGTGAATCAGTTAGTCTTCACGCCGACCTTTAACAGCTACTTCTTCGGTTTCCAAGCGCTGCTGGCCGGAGATTCGCTGCCTGAGATCTGGGACCGCATTCGTCGTACTGTTCCTATCAGTTGGGTCAACGCCTGGAAGCTGTGGCCTGCCGTCACGGCCGTCAGCTTCACCTTCGTGCCCATTGAGTACCGCAGCGTCTTTGCCGGTATCGTCGCTGTCGGCTGGCAGACCTACCTAAGCTACCTCAACAGGCAGGCTGAGATCGAGGAGGAAATTGCTCACAGCAAGGCCGCGGCGGCTTTGCCTGCCGCTGTTGAGTCAGCACCCGTACAGCTCGATGACCAAAAGCGCCGCATAGCGGCATAGATTCGACCTCGTGGTCTCTGTATATTTTCAGCGGGTGGTACTTTCATATTTCGCACTCGATAGACTGGTTTTACTGCATACATAGACTTCCATTAGATTATAATCGTGCTACAGGCATGATTCGAGATTTAGTGAATTGATTCCACAACGCACGAGCGCAAAGTCGCAGTTGAATGGCCAGCATGTGGACTGTTTTCGTGAGTACTACCTGAACTACCTGAACTCCCGAATAAAATATCAATAACCCTCTGCCAATTCTCCCCTGGCCGGATTGAACCAACTCCCAGAACAATGGACGTCGATTTCGTAGCCCTCTTCCTATTCACGAAGTCTCTTGCTTGGTTCCTCAATTATACGATGTTGGACCATCTTCTGAATCATACCTATGGCGAACTCGGGCGTTTCAGACAGCATCTCAACCCAGGCCGGATCATCGCTAACATCCTCAACAATAACCGTACCGAAACGGACGAGCATCTCTCGAATGGGATCGTGGGGCACCGTGTTGTGGAAGACGTACTGAATGACGGCGGCAATGTCTCCTATGCGCTCCTTGAATATCGTATAATGGTACAAGAGCTCCGCAAGTCCGATGGACGTGATCTTGGCCAGGTTGTCGATGCAGTATCTGTCGGCGAGGGTATGCAGCTCAGCGTGGCAGAACATAAGTTCCTTGAAGTTGTCGTAAGGCTCGTGACAGCACGGTCTTGGATAGCCAAAAAGTGATTCTCGGGGCTTGCGCTTCGCTTGACTAATCCACAGGACGAATGCTCTAGCTGCATCTGCTTTTCCATCACGCCATCTCTCCGTCTCGAAGCCTTGGTGCTTCCGCTTGCGTGTGATGGTGATACTCTGGTTTTCCTGGAGGTCTGAATACATGTTGTTGATGCGATATGGCAATTTCCATATGTACTTGTTGCCTGCATCCGGAGAGGCCCGTGCCACGAAACGGGGCGCTGAACCCCCCTCGAGTAAAACCTGAGGCACAGGTTCAGC
Organism: Hypoxylon intermedium; assembly: GCA_028566675.1. Lineage (NCBI taxonomy): Eukaryota > Fungi > Ascomycota > Sordariomycetes > Xylariales > Hypoxylaceae > Hypoxylon > Hypoxylon intermedium. The sequence continues at coordinate 549,855 of JAOXNK010000004.1, forward strand.
GCAGTGGTAGTCACCGCAGTAGGCAAACTGCCTCAGCCGATCAAATGCGTCCTCGCTGATGTCGTCCCAAGCGACGGATTTCTCTGCTCCCTCGGAAAAGGGGCCATTGATCAAGGCGTTCAGAGGTTGTGAGAGTCCAGCGAAAACATCGGCGTGAACGACGAATTCCTTTTTATTCGGTCCCACGAGGAACGTGAAGAACTTATTGTTGAATGCACTATTGGGGCAGTTAGTAAGAGGTAATGTTACTGTCTCTGTGGGTGGCAGTTAGACGTACTCTTTGGGTGGGAGATTCATGTTGCTGGTTGCTCTTCGTGATAGGTATTGTGCCAAATGATGATGTTGTGGTGGCAAGAAGGCGACGTGATTGAAGATGGTGGGCTTAAGAGGTGTATTGTCACACGCAGGGATAGCGGGTGTGATGAATGATTACCTAGTAGGTAGGTGTTATTGGAGGAAGATACGCACTAACCAGGTAACTAGCAACAGTTCGTGAGTATTGCACTAAAAGGACAGTCTTTCAGGACTAGGAGATTACTTTCAGCGTGACCACCTTTGTTTTTGACAAAAATCATCAAAACATATGGTGTGAAAAGTTAGGTGCCTAGTGCACTGTTATCCTAACCTCTCTCGCGAAGATTATCTAGATTGCATCCCGAAACTTGCAAATCATGGCTAATATCGTGTTTCAAACCCCGTACGTAGGCCTAAAGCTAGGTACCTAGGTACATATCTATACCACTGCTTAGCATTTGGACCAAACCCGTTTATCTGACACGATCTCAAAGTCTGACGTTCGAGTATAATTCTAATGTAATTTTGCGATGGAACATATAGAGCTAGCATGTTTACCATCAAGGTCTGAACAGTAAAATGCAGGTGAGAAGAAGTTTCCAGAAGAAAGGGAGAAAGGCAACTAGCGGTCTCACACGAATGCAATGTTAACAGAGTATGTAAGGCAGTATATAGTGCGTAACATTTATACGAAATCACTGGGTTACCTTCTCAAATTATACCAAACACATTTCTTCAAAATCATGGAAAGTCCCGATGGAAATGTAGTTACGACCCCAACGGATCACCCCTATCAGTTGTTCGTTGAATATACACCACATGTCCGAACCCCTTTTACGTGGAGGAATACGTAAAGCTTGTCTAATATACGTTAATCTATATAGACGTTTGATAATCGTGAGATGTTTATTAAAAACACATTCTCGGATCAAGTACGTTGCGGTCAAAATAATTAGAATTTGGGAACATACGTTGATATAGACGTGAAAGCGAATATATTTTCTTGCAGTTGTCGTTCTTGATCGTTATAAAAAAGGAAACTTGCGTCATGTAGCGTTACCTGTCTTCATAGGGCAGGCACCCTTGGTGTCATGTGTAAGAGATGGACGTGGTGGCCTAACGTAAATAGAAGAAGGAGTATAAATCGTTACGAACTAGTAAGTATTTTTGTAGCTGGGTCAGGACTCAATACCTCATACCTACCTAGGTAAGTACTGTAGTATCTCTCCCAGTGATTGGAGAGATACTCTGGTTGGTGCCAACTTCCAAGCAGGCACGTCTGATCTTTCCTAGGAAACAAAAACACACAC
>JAOXNK010000004.1:577551-605893 GCA_028566675.1 Hypoxylon intermedium
GCACAACGGCATCGTCGACTACAAGGCATGCTCGGCGGCAGACTGGCTGTGCAAGGGCGCCATGGCGCTGCTGCACGGGAACACGTGGAGCTCGTGGGTGCAGAACCGCCTGGTGCCCGCGCAGTACTTCCGCGATCCCACAGACCTGGATAGCTACCTCGAGTACTCCAACTTCCTCGCCGACATCAACAACGAGCGGGAGCTGAAGAACAAGACGTACGCCGAGAACATCGCGCGCCTTGAGAACTTCGTCATGTACATCTTCGAGAACGACACAACCGTCATCCCGAAAGAGACTGCTTGGTTCGAAGAGGTCAATGGCACGGAGATCACGCCGCTGAGAGCTCGATCAATATACACCGAGGATTGGATTGGTCTAAAGGCTCTCGACAAGAAGGGCGGCCTAAAGTTCAAGACCACGCCGGGCGAGCATATGCGCATATCGGATGGGGTATTGGAAGATGCACTCAGCGATTTCTTCGGCCCTGTCAAGAAGAGTGCCCCGAAAGAGGACGAGGCACCGAGCGAGTTGTAGTCATTAGGCATACGTATTCAATGTGTAATTCAAGCAGAGTATCCAGGCAAATGGGGTATCAACGTGACATTAATTCATCGAGGATTCCTACTGTAGAGCTTTTGTACCTGTTCCCAACCGTACGCCGTATCGTCGTGCTTTAAAAAGGATATGCTCATAGGCCCAGGTTTCATGTTATTACTTGTATACACAATAACTAAACCTCCAAAGCCTTCTTTGCCGCCTTCTTCTGTTTCTTCAGAGCTGCCTTTCGGTCCGCAATCTCCTTGTCCAGTAGCTTGGCATCGTCACCCTCGGACGACTTAGCAGCCTTTGCCTTCTTTGGCTTCTTTGCCACAGGTTCGACGGCCTCTTCGGGCTGTCCCTCGAGCGACTTCCGCTTCTTGCCAATATTCGCCTTCTCTGCGGGAAGAATAGCGTTAGCCTCCTCCGAATCGTCAGCCACAATATCCTTCTGGTCCAGCCACAGCTCATCCGTCAACCAGATGGGCAGGGCAACCGTCTCGGGTCCCTTGATGTAGATGCTCTTGACGTTCTTCCACTTTCCCGGCACAAACTTCTCTACCAGGGCCTTCGCGACTACATCGACGTTCTCCGCGATCTGCTCGGCGGTCCAGCTAGCAGTTCCGACGCGAATCGCGGTGTTGACGGTAGGTGAAAGGTTGACAAGGGCCGCACCAGCAGCCCTCTCGATCTCGCCCGCTAATTGGACCGATGTGCACGCGTTGACTGTGCCTGGCTCCTTCGTGCGCTTGACTCGCTTGCCTTCGCTCTTCGTCACGCGAGCTTGTAGCTCGACGGGAATCGGTCGCTTTGCCGTGGTCTTGTAGAACGTCTTTCCTAGAATACCAGGTAGTCGCGTAATGATGCGACTATCGCCCAGAAAGATGTCGTGCTCGGAGAAGAGCTTACGCTGCGCTTCGAACTGCTTGTACTTCGCCTTGAGCTTGGCAACGTCGATGACTCTCGTGACTCGCTTGCGCAGCTCTGCAGGGAACTCGTCGGAGGCAACCAAGTTCTTGTATGCCCGCTGGGGCTCGGCGGTGATGAGGCATATGGCTAGTTCAGGGTCGGTGTTGAGAGAATGGGGAAGGACGATCTTGCCAGGCTTGAGGCTTCGAGAGTCGGATATGTGTCGCTTGGTACCGAGCGTGAGCCAGATGGGCTGTTCCTTGATACCTGCCTCATCCTCAGGGTCGGCTAAGAGGTCTTTCTTTTCTGCATTGGTAGCCTTCTCTTTCGCAGCTTTCTTGATGTGCGCCAGCAGCGCCTTGCTGGCCTTCAGAGTCTTCATGGAGGTTAGTATAGCACGTAATTATGCGAATTGGAGAGACAAACCTGATCGGGGTCTACAAGAGAGACTGCAGACTCGCTGCGCAGCGTAACAGATTTGGAGGGAGCCATTGTGGTTATAATTGGCTTTGTAGAGTGAAGCTTTTCTTCACGTCTGAAATCGCAAATCGATAAATTTTTGGTAGTAGAACGATAACGCGTGGGGCAGAAATTTTTGGCAATTGGCCCGAGCTTTCCAGGGAAAGCTTTTTTCACTGGACGACTTGACGACCCATTAAAATCCCCTGCATGAAGTCTAACGCTGACCAATCGCTCTTGATATTTTAAGCAATGGATACTCCTTTTGGAATGTCGCCGGACCGAACTTCACAAACAGCAACTGAAATGGGAATGAGAAAAACATAGACATTTTCACGAGGCAGTCAGCCATTCAACGGCCACCCAGACTACATATGCATATTTTATAACGGGAGGTCAGATTCTTCTGATAAATATTTTTAGTCATTTACCCCTTTGCCTTTGTATAGCCGATGTCACCATCCGTTGTCTATAAACATACGTAGGTACTATATTGAATGAAGAAAAATGAATTATGGAAGGGGATAAATTTCAAGTAAAGATCAAGGGAAAGCTAGAAGCTTACCACCCTCGAATTCGACTTTTTGTTTATGAAAAAACTCATTAGTAATAATTAACACGGAGTCTGGCAGAGACACCAATTCCTGATATGTACGATGGCAGAAGAAAGGCCAATAAGCCAGGAGAAGATACGCCAATACTCACCGAGAAAGTAAATATCCAGTCAAGCAGGAAACACCAATGTCAGTATATGTATGGTACTGGTTTCAGTGGTAAATACGTAGACATCATGCCTTTCTTTCATACTTCCAAAAATGGTGGCTTAAGTTCCTCGACCTAATCTTGCGCCTACTTACCAGCTGAGTATCTAATGTAGGTATTTAATAAATAAAAAAACACCCCCCTCACATTTGCTCGAACTAGAGTAGCTGGAAAGACAATCGAATACGTGAGCCTGCATCACAGCTAGTGCTAGTAGTCATGGGTTTGAGACTTTAAGCTTACGGAAGAGGGTTGAACCCCGAGTTTACACCGCGGTCATTGGCAATTATGAATTTCAGACAGGCGACGGTGTTACCTGATTCTACTTCAGAACATAATGAAGACATCATACCGTCATGATTGTCACCTGCCGAACGATCTACAGCCGCCTGAAACGGGCACTTACGGGATCGTGTACTTTAGCTCGCTGGACGTGGAGATACCAAAATTTCGGATCGGACATGAGCTATGTAGAGGTCCACGGCGACGGCGGTTTCGCCAGCGATTGGAACCCACAGGTTCCGTTAACATGTATCTCCGGCGAGAACTCTCCCGGCTCGTCATGACGCCAACGTGACTCACGAGATCCAGAACGCATAGGTTTTTGGTACTGCTCTCTGCGACTATGCAGTGTCGTATTTATACGAAACAAAGGGGATGCGTTAGTCACGCCCGATGCGAGAGAATCGTACTATATACGAATGCTCAGCGAGGGCGGTGAGAATTGATGATATCGGCCGGATAATCCGGCTAGTTAATCATCGATCACGACATACACAAAGGGTCGATACGATGCCGCTCAGACCTGCGGTGCCGTCAGATTCTAGGCGATCGCTTGCGATGAAACATGCTCGGATCTGGGGTAAATACATCACACATCCATCTAGCAGTCTATCTAGTAAGCTGGCTTACATACCTTTTTTCTTTCTTTTTGTTGTGATAATAGCATCGTTGGAGTACGTTGTATTCCTTGCAATCTCGCCCAAGTCCAAGCAATATTGTCGAAATGTATTTGCATTCGGCTTAAGCGACGAAACTCGGAAAGGCCGAGATCAAGATCAGGCTTCGAAAACGGCAATGACGAAAACCACTCGGGAGTCTTCACAGGAACGTCCCGTGCAAGTGAAGTTGGTTCTCAGAGTGATCTGAGCGTACCGTTGAAACGTTGGTGTGTTGGTGATCTAGGCTCCGCCATGTTTCGTCGATCTGACACGATCTGCGGTTATTATCCAATTCGGAGCGGGTAGCAAGGAACGGCATCCCAGATATAATACACCGAGCTTTTTGGCACGTTGCAAGCAAGTTGTGACGAGAGTCTGTCTGTCACGGTGGCTCGGCCGACATTGACAAATTGACAGTAGGTGGCGGGCTGGAGCACGCGAGTAGGTTGCCATGCCGGCCATGCAAGCCAAGATTGTTTAAGGGAGTCTAGAAGCCAGCAAGAATATCCTCGTTCCAGGCTTTGGACGAAAAGCACGACCATACGGGTCGCACAATACATACATATTGGGGGTGAATCGTGATACAAAACCACCATCCGTCAAAATCCTAACCAACAAGAAGCTGACATTGCTCAGTCTTACTATACCCAGTCAATCGACACAAACTACCTATGTACGCAGCCTTACCGGCTGCCGTAAACGGCAACGCAAGCGACGACGCAGAAACAAGGCATTGACCAAGAAGCGCCACGGTACATGCGCCATCCGAGACGCAGCACCGCCGCACAGGTTAGGTTCTGCATGCGATCCTGTCAGCGTGTTCCAGAAAAGCTGATCACTGGGAGGATTCTCGGATAGTCTCAGTGCTCGGTGACGCCAGCCATACCTACTGCAGCCGCATAACGCACCGCAGGTTGCAAAACCAACACCCGGCCGCATTCTCCAGCTGCTTTCATGGATAATGCGCCGTGTCTAAGATCTGCAACCCTGCTCGCTCGCGGAGTGGGACATGTTACCTGCATGTAGTAAAGTGCTGACATGACACCTGGAATACTCCGAGATCCTGTTAAGCTCTGTCAAGATCGCATCCATTTAAGCACTGGTGCGTTGGGGGCTGACCAGTAAGGAGACGTGTGTTTGAATCCTTCTGGCTGTTTCCCAATCGTGATAGCGAACATGCTCAGCGCTGAGCTGGCGACACTATTTATTGACTATCCCCTGCCGAGAAAGTCTAGTAGGAGTCGAGAACCTACCCGAAGAACAGGGGCCCAAAAAGACTGGTCTCTAAAGTACCGCATCGTTCGTATTGAGCCTGTCTTGCCTATCTCCTCGTTAGCAGTCACAACTGCCTATCAGCCCATTGCCCACACCGTCAACGAGCTAGCCCACCCGCTAGCGAGAGCTGCCAACTACGTGTATTTAGCCCCCTTGGCTCCCGGTACCAATAAGCATCAGGTTCGTCTTGTGATCGTGACTTGATAAATGCCGTGGTATAGAGCTCATTGACACTTCCGTCGTAAGGCCTAGCTAGGCCCAGGCCTAGCAAGATCGATCTGGCATCCAGGCTGCCCCTTTCTGTAGAATCGTGGGATTGATGCTAGTGACAATCGGTGACGTTGAGATTCGCCTATGCCCCCGAATCCTGTGGAAATGGGCCTGTTCATCAAACGAGACGCACGGCGCGCGAACAGACGAAGTAAAAGGTTGCTCGCCTGCTTGCCCACGCCCACCCACGCTGCTACCATATGTGGCGGTATGGTATTGCAAATGATGTGCCTTTCTCTGCCAGGTTAGATCAGGCTCGACAACCTGGAAATAAGTTGCAGCTGTATGGTGCAGTGCGACCCTAAGCTTAATAGTCTAGTGGATGTTGGCTGGGGAGCTCATTGGCTCTTGCTATCGTGAATGCAAGGTTGTCTGGACGATGCGGGCAGGGGTCTTCCTGCTAAGGTGCACTACCCGTCCACCTTGTACCTCTTCCCGCCTTTTCTTCCCTGCGACGATGTACGATAGCGCACTGGTCCTCGTAGACAGCTGCACGTGCAAGCGGGCTGGCGGGGAAGACGATCGCGTAACAAGGGTGCGTTACAAGAGAGGAGATTAACAGTGCCGGGTACCCCATGCTAGGCTCGCAAGACGAAGTTGATATGGGAAAGTCGAAGGTAAATCGACTTATCCCAACTGCCCAAGCGAAGCTGCTGGCTGGTACAAAGGAGGTGAGGGCAAAAGCTAGCTTCATCAGATGATCAGCCGAAACCCCGTTTCGTTTTTCTTCTCTTCTGTACAGGCTGGCGCTCCTCCTACTGCAATAGAATCGAATTTTGCATTGCGAGCTTCTACTTTCGATCTTGTCTTGTTTAACTTATTAACTTGTTATACGTATGCGTTCGACTGCAGCCCGCGGCGCACTTTCGTCCGTACCCAATCTTAATACTCATATGTAGGTGACGACAGGCTTCCGCTCTATCATCCTATGTTTCGTCCGTTTGTGCGAACCAAACTTTTGTGAGGGTGTTCTCTGAGGGTGTGTACCCGAAGCATTCCTTCGCCCCCATCCCCCTTCGTTACCACCGACTGTCACCTCGCAACGAGAGAACAATATATGTGGCCGATGCCTGGCGCTTTTGGACGATAGGATCTTGGAAGTTGTGGCTGACCACGGGTCAACACACCATGGAGTCGCAGTGGGTGCTCTCCCATCAAAATTCCTTTGAACGCCCCTATCGAGCATCCGAAACACTAACTTGGATGATTCAAAGGTCTATTACTACCGGATGCGTTGCATTGGACAATACAATTACCAAAGCTAGCAATATACTGAATGGCTTCGTGCGCGATGTGCGCGAGGCTCGCTCCGACGTCGACGGCGTTTCGCGCGAGTTGCACTCGCTGCAGAGCGTTATAGATCTCTTGAAGGAAGATGCTGGTCTATTCCCTTCGGAGCTCGCTGAGCGTACTCCCGCTGTCGTCGAGCACTGTTCCAAGGTGGTGGATGAACTGGATGCCAGGATATCCATTCTATGTGGTAGCGAACTGTCGAAGCAGGAGAAGCGATCGCAATGGCTGACGACAGGACGAAAAGAAGTGGCTGGATTTAGAACGACTTTGGAGGCGCATAAAGCTGTCCTAGGACTAGCATTGGATCTAGTCGGAGCGTATGTACAATGTAGCCTACGACCGAGTGTGGCGGCTAACACAAATCAACAGGACCACGATCCGAGATGTAACTTCCGGCGTAGAGCCCAATAAGCGGAATACGATAGAAAGACACCAGAACAGCGCCGATGTTGTGGAAGACGTGTCGCGGATTTTGGTTGAGATGAGCCAACTGCGTATGCGCCTGCCTGGGGAATTTGAAAGGAAGGAGGCTGAGTTCAGCCTTTACGACTTTATGGCCCGTTTGAAGTTGTACGCCGAGAAGATCATTAACATAAAGGAGAGCGAGCACGAGGCCGAGCAAAGTATCAAAGAAGCTATCGAGGAAAATGGGGAGCAGGGTGCATTTGTCGGAGAGGGTGAGCTATTTGGGGCTTATGTCGGAGACAAACCAGACAGCGCCATTGATATCAGCGTTGAACCTGTGTTCAAGACGCTCACAGATTCACTCGCAAAGCAGGAAGAAAGTAAGATCCCGACTATTGAAGAGTTGATGGCTAGCTTCGTGGGTGTCCCTAGCCGAGCGCCGACGCCGCCGCCAAAGGATCTCAAGAGACTCGAAATGGCGCGAAACATGATGGTGTCTCCGTTTGAAGGCACGCCAGACTCTCCGACTGAGTCTTATGGCGTCGTCACGGAGATCAGTTCCGGGGGTCGACCGTTCGAACTACCGCCTTCCACGACGAAGAGTAAAGGGCTGGGGAAATTCTTTGCGCCTCTTAGGCACGCGATATCAGAGAGTAGACCCCACGCACGGCCTCAGACACGGTCGACAACCTCAACTACAACCTCGGATACACAGCCGGCAACACCAATCATTCAAGCCAGCCTAGTAAGAAGGGGGAGCCATAGATTATCAGTATCTTTCAAGAAACTACCGATGTGGAGCCATGAGTTGATCATGGATGAACCCGAAGGTCCCCATTCAAACGCGATCTTTGGCGTTTCCCTGCAGAAAAGCATGCAGGTTGCAAAGGGAACCTCTAAAACTCATCACAGTGGCAGCGGAGGTTCATCGCGGCGAGACTTCCCTCGTTGTATGCAGAAATGCTGCTTCTTCTTGAAGAACGAAGGAGTAGCAGCGCCAGATATATTTGCCCAGCCGGGTGACGAACAACGAGTCCAGAAGTTGAAGGAGATTTTTAGCAGTGCTCCAGCATACGGCGACGATGTGAATTGGAACAATTTTGGCGTTTACGATGCTGCGGATCTCATTTTGCTCTTCCTGACGCAACTTCCGAGGCCGCTTATCTCAGAGTCCATTGCCAAGCGTTGGATCACGCTATCGAGACAGCTTACGCTCACCGGGTCTCATGCTACCCGACTCGACCAGTGTATCGACTTCTGGGAGGAAGCTCTTGGGGACCTTCGGGGACCGAACCGCGCCCTATTCAAGCTTCTGCTGAATTTGTGGGCGGATGTTGCGCAGAGAGCAGAGACGAACGATATGACCGCAGAGCGACTGGCCGCTGCCGTCATCAAGCCCCTGATGCACATCTCTTCGGCCAAATACGAGACGGACTACATGCTCTCTCTTGCCTTTCTGATTCGGAAGAGGACCGAGTACACGGATCTGTTGAAGAAGGACCAGGCAGATATTAAACGGATTAGTAGAGCGGCGTGGTAAAGCAATATTGGCCTACCTACTTCATATCCTCCGCGGCTGAAGGATATACCATATACACCATATACACCATCTATCCCGAAATCGCCATCCAAGGCACTCATAATTTCGACTTATATTTCTTTACTGGTTGAGGTGCTCGATACTCCATATTTTGCATAGGAAGATACCCGGCGTATCTACAAGATCGCCTTTCCACTTTTTACCGCATCGGCCGAATTACCTAATGACTCTTGAGGGGATTGACGAGATCTTGACCTGCAGCGCAGTGGTGGAGGCAGTGGAGACGCGTCTCGAGAGGCTGGGACGATGCGATGCACGAACGGGACGAATGATGTCGACTGCAATTGAGATCCAGCAAAGCACATGCAGTGCAAAAATTTTCTTCATTCTTTTGCTCGATCTCACCGATGTGGGAGGGGCCTCTTGATTCCGTGCATTGGCGTAGTCCAGGTTTGCTGGATCTTATCTCTTTTTTCTTCCAAACATGTTTGTCGATGATACCAAACCGAGTTATACCAGAACTCATTTTTATGTATATTGTATTACCTAGATAGTTTTGTGTCATGACATGTTCGTGACAGTAGCATAGCATAACTCTATATGTTCAAGAGTATTCTATTGATATATCCATCTTCATTGGTTGACTTCATGTATAACTAACATAAAAGCTTAAGTCTACCTACCTACCTATGCATCTACGATGTGCATATGTATGGCAATGCAGGTGTAGGTATGCTTGTGTAACATATGCTATGTGAATGAATATTAAATACTACACTCAGATATTCCTATCTATGGCAATGCCTTGCCTCGTCTCTTACAACCTATTGAAGATGATAAGAATCAGGTCTTCCAAGGCAAAGACGTCATTTGCTCCAGAGTACCTACGTAGTTCTAATGACTTGCTTCATAGAATTGTGCTTTGTACGTATGTACATACACTGTGGGCGGGCAAGCGGGCTACATAATTATAGCGCTTGTTCGGCGGTGTGACCACTAAATATAGTGCCTTGGCCCGCTGAAGCGGTCGTAATGATGGAGGCTGGTCAGCTAGAGACGGGCGAGCGAGCGGCGCAAAACGCGCCTGCTGCAATGAGATAATTGAATGAATGGATAGGATGGCTCTGGAAGGAAGCTACCGCGCCTTGAGATGGGTTAGTTACATATGTCATGAGGAGAAACCGCGTCGGGGGGTGCCCAGCAATCACGTAGAGGTGGAGCCCACCATGTCGAAATTCGTAGGGCACTGGACATTTAGAAACGCCAGATCCCAGCCATGAAATCGACACTCCTCATCTCACTCCTAGCCGAACTGCCATACCAGGTCTACCTTTACCAGACCAAGCAACCTAGCCCGACCAGATTTGAGACCTCGACAAAAAAAAAGAATTGACAGTGCAGTCAATACTTCTTGATCTGTTTATTTTATATAAAATCATTCGACTCAATTCGTCCTCACAACTAAATCATCCCATACCTAGTTGCAGCGGCAAGACAGGGCTCGGACACCGGAGCCGATTTGGACAATACCTATTGTTGGACTGGCTGACTGGGTGGAGCGGGGGAAATCCAACCGAAAAAAAAGCGTGTACTGAACGCGCACCGCGAACCCAGGTCCCGACTAAGACACGCGCAGCAGACTTAGCCCACACCTTTTAGTACAGGGCGTACTGTGCGTGATACAACCAGCTTTTCTCAAATCCCAAATCACTCAACCCTTTTCCCAGTCTCCCAGTCTCCTCATAGTATCATAGTCTTTCACTTCAACACACTCTTTCTTTTCATTCTTCCAATTATCCATCACTTTGTTATGCCTGTTGATTTGGCATCATGATACCCTCCTCCCCTATCAAGAACATGGATGCAGCCACCGCAGACGAGCCTACGCTGCCCCCTGCGTCCAACACCGTAGCTGGTGTAAAACGTTCTGCACCCTCCCTACTTCCACCATTCGAGCCACTATCATCCTCCCCAGGCTTCCCGAGACCGTCGAAGAGGCCGGCTCTGGATAGGCCTCTAGCATCCAGTGCATTCCGCAAGTATCCCACGCCGATACCAACCTCCAGCACCGGTATCTTGTCATCCTCCCCCCCTCGCATCCAGGGCCCTAGACTAGGACTTGACCGCTCCCTATCAACCGTGTCAGAGCGAGCACCCCTTTCAGCAGTACCCTCGGTCGAACTGAACGAGAATGGAGAGATGCTTCTGATGGGCCGATCCAGCAACTCGTCCCATTACCAACTATCCGCCAACCGACTCATATCCCGTATCCATGTCAAAGCCAGATATATCCCTGCTTCCGACCCCCTCGAACTGAACAAGGTGGAAATCATTTGCAATGGATGGAACGGAGTCAAGTTGCACTGCCAGGGCCGCACGTGGGAGCTAGCCAAGGGAGACACCTTCACATCGGAGACCGAGGCCGAGATAATGCTGGACGTGCAGGACGCGAGAGTATTAGTGCGTTGGCCTAAGAGGCATCGTCAAGAGTCTGTCGCGAACTTGTCAGAGTCCGCCTGGGACGACTCGCCTCGCACCGTACGGCATAATGGTCCGGATTCTGATTTCTTGCAATCGAGCCCCCTTCGACGACAAACGCGTATCAGATCCCCTGAATCACCCACTCCGGCGAACCACTCAACTTCTAGCAATCTGGACAATTTCCTAGTCAATGATACAAGCGAGGCTGTCCAGATATATGAGGATGCCAGTGGAGATGAGCCAGAGCTTCCTCCATCTGTCCCTGATGTGGACGTGTCTTTCGCACTGACGGAAATCACAGCTAGCTTCTCTAGTGACCTCAGTGACCTAGAGGATATTGATCCAGATGAGGAGAATGACCCTATTGTTCACTCCTTTGGTCCTTTTGGTGCCAATCTCTCCAACCGCTTAGCAGCCATCACGTCGTCCCCCAAGCATCCCTCCCGTGTATCGTCAGGTGAGGCAACGGTCAAGACGTCGGCAGAGCCCGAAGAGGATATCAGCAGTCGTGTCGATGTCCCTGCTATCCGCAACCACGTTGCCAACCAGTTGGCCTTTTCTCGTCTTTCGTCGAACCCTCTATCCACCATCATGAGCAATCTCCCGGCCGAAGAGAAGCGAGACCTGACCAAGCCTGAGCTGCGTGGGATCATCGAATCCATGTCTTGCATTGGCGTCATCACCCGTCAAGGAAAGGATGCAGCTGGCAAGCCGTTGGAGAGCGAGTACTACTATATCCCCGAGCACGACACCGACGAGTCCCGACGCCTCGCTGTGACAGACGGCTTGCGTAAGCCAAGCTTGAGAGCTTGCAGAAAACAACACAAGGTAAGTTGCCCACCTAGAATCTACTATTGTTGAAATTCAAATACTAATTTACCATCAGCAATATTACTGGAAGCGACCCAAGACCCCATGAACACGGAATAAACCGACTGTACACTATTGAACGAAGCCTTGGGCGCGATAAAACAACGGAGGGTGGTTTCACATGCTCGTGGACTGATATCGTAATGTGGTTTTCGATCTTTATCACCGATGGCGATGGCAACTGCTACGACATTGCCGTCGATATTCGCATAGCTGGAGGCGTTTGGTGTTGTTATAATTTCCTATCAGCGTTTAACTTGATGATATCCCGATGCATCGACATGAGGTACTATCGAAGGGGAGGTGGAGGATAGCCTGTGAGCCTTTCCAAACACCTCACCGATCGATACGATGGTTTGCCGAAGACACGGCGTGAGACTGTACAATAAACAGACATGGGGGTTACATGCCGACGAGGATAGAGGAGCAACGAGATGCCTCTTTGACGTTTAAATTCAGCTTGATTTACTACTCGTGAGCTCATCTGGTGGCTGAGCAACGTGTGCACGTATAACATTGTATGGTTCACGTTGTGTGATTAGAGCTGCATCTCGGTGACGTGAAATTTGACGTGAGGTTTAATGGGGGGCCATGACGAAACGTCCAGTGGGGTTACAAGATCTAACCTTAAACGAGATCGGGTCTGCGGGTCGACGTTGTTTGCCACGTTGATAAGCCTTTTATCTGCAGAGCTACCCCGCATTCGTGGTTAAGCCCCCTGCACTCCGTGTTTCTTTGAGGCTGGTTTACACACTTGCACATGGGAAACTGGTGATCGACGCTGCAAGTCGTACGCTTCATCACGATCTAGACTGCTCATTGTTGGAGCAAGCATTTCTCGTTCGGTCTCGCACGTTCTGCCTAGTATTTCTAGTGTGTTATAAAGACCTTGAGGATCCGCGGATTTCATTTGCTTCCCTTCCTTCTCTAGATCCTACTATACTTGTATGCATACATATTACACATACATACTCGACCAACTACATAGCCAACTATCTATTGGAATCGATCCAATTCCAGTTACTGCTACCTACGTATCTACCAATACCACTAGAAGAATCAAACCCACACATCATCATAATGGCTTCCCAGTTGAATAGTCTCGGCCAAATCGACATCACCAACCTCCCTGCCCCGACCCCGCAAGGAGGTCCCGCTAGCCCGCAGCAGGAGAAGGACGCCGCGCGCGCCATGAGCAGGACGGATAGCTGGAAGCCGTCCTTTGGGCGCAAGCAGAGCGTAAGTGCCTACCGCCTACCTACCTAACAACACTACACTCCTCGTATCTCACCCACCCAGCCTTTCTTTTCCTCTTTTCCACAGTCAGGGAGAGACAAAGAGGGGGGGCAAGGAGGACTTGGTGTGGGAGTGGGAGAGAAGTCCGTACGTACGTACTAACCACGAGCCCACAGTACCACAGAGAAGACAAGAAACACGCCATGCAAATGAGCGGCGTCCAGGACCTCAAAGAAAGCGCCGGGTTCAGCGAGCGCAAGTAAATCACCTACTACTTACTACCTATTTACCTTCATGCATACATACACACACCACCACGACGATCAACACCTGCCTACCCTCCTTCGAGTAGCTTCAGGAGGCAGTTGATGCCTGATTCCCTGTACACCCCACTCTCAAATACTGACGTTATGCTCCTTTTACACGGCGGGGTGAACATGTCATGGATTTGAATAGCATACATACATATCTTGATGAGAATGTTGGAGTTTTAGGAGTTTACCTCGGAAGGGTCGAAATTGATCTACCTAACTGCAACAAGTAATAGCCGAGGTTAGGTCTTTTGAGGAGGTTGGACAATGGGAATGGGAATAGTACAATTAACTGAGGCAGACCAATTACATGAACTTATCCAATACTTTACTTCTTTACTCACCTACACCTACACCTACCTACCTAAATACTCTTATGTGCCTAGTCAACATCAAATAAAACCACTATCATCTCAAAGCCCTATTTCACATTGCTTCCCTTCTATAGACATGCGGGAACTGGGACGGCGATATTTGAGATACTCATAAATAAAGCAAATGATACCGAGACTCCAATACGTTCAAATAAGATGTACATAACAGAGAAGGGGAAGGGGAAATCATGTAGGTAGACACCGACCAAGTTAATGTACAATGGAGAGTTGCGAGAATAATTGGAGTGTTGATGCCCTTTAGTAATCCCAAGCCCAGTTCCAAGAAAACAAGTCCCGTGTCAACCATGGCAATGCCTTTCCAGCCTCGTAGCCCTACGTATCGTACCCTTCACCCATTGCCAAAATAGTCTGGTAACACAAATTGATCACCCAAAATAAGTTCAGAATCCCGTGGGTCCTTGGCCGTCAGCACCGCCCGTCAGAAAGTACTCGCTAACGACACCTAGTGCATATGAAGTTCCAGCAACCCAGGCACCGCCAAGGAGGACTCGCTTCCCGAGGCTCTTCTTCCTTTGGTTCCGCTCTTCCTCGGGGGTTGGTGACTTGGGGCCGCTGAATACGGGCTCCTCCCTCCTCACACCAATGTTGGAACGGAAAGGGGTCGTTTGGGCTTCTTCCTCCACCCGCGGCATTTCGTAATTGACGAATCCTACCGGCGAAACAAATGTTGCCGCGCTAGGTAGTGCTGTCGGCTTGCCCATCATGTCAATAGGGTTAACTGCCGGGGTGATCTCTTTGATCGTGGCTTTGCCAGGTCGAACTTGGCGGAAGACCAACACGTCTCCACCACCAGATACGATCTCGAACCCCTCAGCTTGCAAGGGGGCGAAATGGGGAAAGAATTTTGTAGGGTTTGATAGACGAAGGAGTACCTCAGCGGGTGCCAATGGTGCGGTTTGGTCGGGTACAATTGAGGTAGTCTCGGCAATATCGATCTTCTGCATGGTTGGGTCATAGGCCAAGATTCTGTAGACCGTCGGCGCCGGAGCTTGGCTGGGCTCGTCTTTGGGACCCGATTTGGGCGGTGGGATGGGCAGTCCATCAATCTCGGGGTCTCTATGATACAATGACTCGAATGGTGGTATAATCTGGCTACCGCCCTTCTCCGCTGATGAATTCTCCCAAACTACTTCTCTAGGCTCACCGCCGTATGCTTTAATGAAAGTTGTAGAAATGTCCTCCCCGTCGCATTCTTTAGTATACGACGTTTCTAAGCCCTGCGGTTCTCTAGAATATGGGTCAACTTCGGCGTCTTCTCTGGAATGGTGAATGAACATGCCCTTTGAAGATCGTGCCCCGCGCCGATTGAGTGCGGGCTCCAGCTTCGATTCGGGCTGCCTGTCCAGACTAGTCTCCAACTCAACAGACTTGGAAAGTTGATCAGCATATTGTTTTTCAGCTGCCTGGACGCTGGATTCCGAATCCAGCGCTGGCTCAAATCTCGAGCTTCGTGCTTGAGAACCCCACGAGCCGGAGAAGTCTTCCGGGAAGTCGCGGACATAATTACCGGTTAATTTGTGTTGACTTACTTGGATTTCCTCATCCCCGGATCCCGTGCGCGACTTCCTAGCATTGGATCTAGTTTCTCCGTCCACCGCGTCAGACGCTTCATTGTGGCCAGTCATGGATTGTTCCAGATTTTCCCGAGCTTCTGCTTTTGCGCTGGAGGATGGATGATTATGGTGGTGTAGGGGTGAGAATGTTGGGGCCAAATCAGAGTTGAGGGCAGGCGCATCAAGATTCAGCTTGCCAAGTCTATCGGTAATGTTAGAGCCTAAGATCTCTTCGGAATAAGGTGCTTGCTCTTTCGCATCAAACTCTTGAAGGCTCTCTTCAACCATGTCTCGCCCCAGGGTACTCGTATCATCGAGTTCCTGGTCTTTGAAAGCTCTATACTTCTCAAGGTCTCCGTATTGTTGAAAAGGCTGCTCGTCTGCGATGGAATCTTGAAAGTTAGTTTCGTACTTGTTCAAGTCTTCGTACTTCGGGACCGAATCATCTAGAGGCTTTCCCTCGTCGTTGTAATGCTCATATTTGTCAAGATCCTCATATATCGGGGCTGAGCTGTCCCTTTCCGCGTCCTCCTTGTACTTGTATGGCCCGTAATCACCTAGATCATCATACTGTGATGTTTGATTCGCGATATTTGCGGTTTCATCGAACAAGTAGGGTTTGTACTCGTGGAGGTCATTGTGGTCTTGAGATACTTCCACGTCTGCGTTTTCTGCCTCTCTAGCTCCATATGTCTTGTAATCATCGAGATCCTCATACTCCTTGGCCTTTTCGTGGGGTTCATTTTGTTCATTTTGTTCATTTGATTGATATCTATGAAGGTCATCATACTGCTCGTCTGTTTCCTCGGGCGGAAGATGATTGAGTGCGTACTCTTCGCTTTGGAGATCGGGATGACGATAAGAGTCCGCGTTATACCCAAATGTCGGTGTCTCATAATGGCCTTTACCATTGATATCATGAGAGAGTTCTTGGTCGATATCGACTTGACCGTACTCTCTAAGCTCTGCAGAGGGGGGTGGTCCATCGGAGTAAATAGGATTCTGCTTTCCCGGGGCGTGAGGAGGGGTAAATGTAGTGAATTGAGCCCTGTATGCCTTGAATGAATCGGTTTGAGATGAAGACAAATTCTCGACGGAGCCATAAGTGCTCCTTGGAACTTTGCGATTTGTAATGGGATCAATGATGTAATCCTCGGTTGGCGAAGAGTTTATCCCTTGTTGGTCTTTGATCGGGTTAGCATCAGCGCTTGTTGGGCTTTTTGTCGAGTACAGACTCGACTCCGCCCGGCCAGTCGCTTTGGATGCTTGTTCGGTCCAGTGATTCAATGCTTCGTCCAGCTGCGATTTCCACGTATTATAACTACGTGGAATTGGAGCATGGAGGGTTTTATGAATAGCCCACCAGGAACTGTAACCGTATCGCATTCCCCCATCTCCACGATCTGGAGCTCCTCGAGCATGTTGCTGCCGACCGTTCAGCTCGTCGTGATTCACAGACCGTGAGCCGCATCTCCCTTGAGCCGGATTCCAATACCTGCGGAGCATGTGTTTCAGGTCAGCTTTCAGATGCCCATCGAGTGGCCGCTGGTGCCACGATGATCCCCGATGAAGTATTTCGGCATACTTGTGCTTAAGCATTCGATGACGGTGTCGTAGCTCTCTATGGGATTCTGAATCGAGGTACGAAGACCAGATGCCGAAGCGAAAGGTACGAATATGCTGTTGCTGCTGCTGGCTGACCCTCAACAAAGAGGTGCCAGCAGGCCGTAAAGCACTACTGGCCATGGTTCTGGTCCGCAGAGACATTGCTCCAGGTGTAGTTGAATAAACGTGGGTCAACATATTGCTGGAGTCGTAAACAACGGGCGCATGCTATTCCATGTACTGCGCCCAAGAAGTTTGTCAGTTACGATCGCAGATATGTGGGATGACGGTGGCAGTGGTGGGAACTGCCAAAGATGTCGCCACTGTTCGTTGAGGTAGGGCGAGGCTTACACAAAGTCGATAGCTCGACTGTGACTACGGAGACGACTGCAGAATCATCTGCTGGCTGGTGAAGATAGGTCTAGTCACTTACCTACCTGTGCCGGCTGAGGTGTTTGAGGACAGAAGAGAGATGTGTAGGAAGAGTCGGAGTTGATTGAGTTGACGAGTTGACATCAAAGCGGGGAGCTTCGGAAGCGTCCTCGGGTCGGTTTGAGTTGACTTTCAGATAAGGAACTGACTTGGCACAGTGTTGTCACTCCTTCTTTGATTGGGTTTACCCCCATGTCCCCATATCCCCATGTTCCCATCCTGTTACACGCGACTATGTAGCTTCTCCATGGACCATGGGTGAAGCTATGATGCGGAGAAGGCACTAACCCAGGCTTCCACCGCGACGGAAACGCACTGTAGGTGGGTACTGTACAGCACTACTGTAGCTTAGGTATGTACATGTGTAGAATGCGGAGACGTTCGCGGGGTATGTAGCATAAGTCGCACGTACAGAAGGATTCCATTCCGTGCAGACACGTCCATATGAATGCTGGTAGGTTTCACGCGCGCTGCCGCGTGTCGGAGGCATTTTTAGGTGAATGTTTCGATGTTGATCGATTATGTGTTTCAGGTCACCATTAAGCAGGTTTTTCCTCTATACACATTCTCATACTCGAAGATCAGTTTACTTTGTCCGTTGGTGTATTAAGTACCTAGGATGACGGAAGCACAAGGGGATTTAGTGTTCGAATGCTCGGCTTAATTCGGGTTGAGCTAGGTACCCAGGCCAGGCACCTTAGGTAAGGAAACCTTAGGCGACGTCACAAGTCACAAATCGAACAACCCCACCGTGGGGTCGAAATATTCTAGCTGCAAATGATTACCTAACGAAATGCAAACAACAAGAGTGATCTTTGTGCGCTCGACAATATCTGCCGTCTCGTCTCTCTACGCTGCATCAAGAGTGCACATACCGATGACCGCCCGCGACTCAAACGACTCCTCCCGTTACCATGAGTCGCAAGCCGCTCAAGGCGCGTGCTTCTAGCGGCAAGGCCTTCACGAGCTTCGGTTCCAGCTCCTTTGGCGCATTCTCAACCGCCACTAGGGGCACTGACCTCTCTTACTTGGCCGAACCGCCCGATCTCTCCTCCATATCCGACGCCAATGTGGTTGTATCGCTCAAGAACCTGCAGAAGAAGGATGCGACAACTAAGGCAAAGGCCTTGGAGGAACTGGTGGCATATGTCCAGGCCCATCCTCACGAGCGAGATGGCGGTGCAGAGGAACCCGTCCTAGAAGCTTGGGTGCGTACGAAGCATGAGTGTTGATATGCCACTGGGCTTAGTTAGTAACATGTATTATAGGTACAACTTTACCCCCGCATCTCAATAGACAATTCCCGTCGCGTCCGCGAATTCTCCCATACCTTGCAATTCGAGTTGATGAAGTCCGCTCGCAAGCGCATGGAAAGACATGTGCCTAAGATAGTTGGTTCATGGCTTGCTGGCACATTCGACAGGGATAGGGCTGTGTCCCGTGCTGCGACAGAAGGGCTTTCCTCTTTTCTTACAACCCAGGAGAAAGCCCTTCAGTTCTGGAGACGATGTCAGCCCCAGATCCTCGAGTATGCGTCTTACGCGATAAAGGAGACCGCGGAAACCCTTAGTGATGAGCGATCAACAAACGCCGACGACGCCGAAGCCAAGTATTACCGAGTTCTAGGGAGCAGCCTTGCGCTAGTACTCAATCTGTTACAAAAGCTTGACCTCCCAGATCTTGAGAAATGCCAAGATACCTACGATCAGTTCTTCGAGCAGGATAAAGTCTGGGCAAGCGTGGCTACCAATGATGTTGCTGTCAGACGCTTGTCTAGTCAACTGCTGGCTGCTTGTCTGGAGAAACGATCGGACAGGATCGCAGCAGACCTCGCTCGGATTAGCAAGACTTTCGTTGGCGAAGGCTTGAAATGTAGCCAGACCGGCTCCGCAGCCGATTATATCAGTGTCTTGACTGAATTGACCGTGCAGCACCCGACAGTTTGGACGTCTGAATACCGCGGAAAGAAGTCGTTGACCTCAAGGCTGAAGGGGTTCTTGGAGAAGGGCTCACAGGGTAGCACGTCCAGATTCTGGGTTTCACTCAATAACTTATTGGGTGTTATGCCTGCCGGTATACTTCCTGAGGACCTCAACGGAGCCTTGAGTTTCTTAAAATCTATGAGGTTAGGCTTAACGAGTAGAGACGAGCCTCGGAGCAATGCTATTGATGGTTGGTCAACGTACCTGAATACTGTCAGACGTGTCGTCAAAATGGCACAATCCGGTGAGAATCGAGTTAGAATAACGCAGGAAAACATATTCCCTCTTACAGCACACTATCTTTACCCAACCCCTGAAACATCGGCATGGGCTTCCGGGAGCCAACTTCCAGTACTCATTAAAGCGTACACGTCAACAGCGACCTCGCCGTTCGAGGATGTCGTAGAAGCGACAGGATCGGAATGGAATCAATGGAAAGAAAGCTTCAAAAATCGCATCCGCAATTCCTTGCCAGAGGCATCCAAGGAACATGACAAGTCTCAGAATTCTGTGGCCGATGAAGGTAATCGATGGTTTGCTCTGGCGGGCTTAATTACAGATGCCCATGAAAAAACACGGGGAACCGATCGCCCGATCCCAAACATACCGGCTAGTTATTCCCTAGAACTACTGAAGGATGTCTTCAAGTTGTTGGAAACAAGAAACTGGAAGCCATTTGGAGCAGCCGCCACGGTAGAATCAGCTTTGAGGCAATCACCACGTATTTTCGCTCTATCATTAGATGGAACAGACGAAGTAATCCAACACCTCGAGAGCCTATTGCCAAGGGGTGGAATAGAGTTGCTTCGGTCGCCAGCTGCACCATACGTCTTTTCAAGTATCAATTTACTTGGCCAAATTCCTGAACAAC
Source organism: Hypoxylon intermedium (assembly GCA_028566675.1). Taxonomy (NCBI): domain Eukaryota; kingdom Fungi; phylum Ascomycota; class Sordariomycetes; order Xylariales; family Hypoxylaceae; genus Hypoxylon; species Hypoxylon intermedium. Next base: position 597,680 of record JAOXNK010000004.1, read on the forward strand.
GGCAGGAGTATGAGAAGATGTGGAAAGCGAACGTCACAACTCTCCTAGAGCACGAACAAAGTCCCGGGACATTGCCAGCGCTAACCACACTCATCTCTACTACACATGCTAATGCTCTCGCGCGAGAGGTTCTCGCTCTACAGGGAGAGTTGATAAAGCGGTGTCTAGTATGTGCCGTTGAAAATACAGGCCTAGGATGGGACCTTTTTGATGCTGTGTTCACTTTTGATACACTAACAGACGCTGCAGCTGAGCGACTCGCCAAGGAACTTGCAAATCGCATTACCAATGCTTTAGGCCAGCCTAATCAAGGCGTGATTAAGGGTTTACGCCTCATAGCAGAGAAGAAGCCAAACCTCTTATTACAGGATGAAGTAACTCATATGAACTTGATGACCAACTTACTAAGCGTATCTGAACGGTTCGATGCTAATCCCGACGTGACTACATTGAAGGCGTTGATGGACAATCCTTCTACCGGTAACTCCCGAATATTTGGGCTGGTGCAACAAAGTATTTCCAAGGCAGATCCAAACTCATTGGCGTAAGTTATGTGTTAAGCTTAGTTGACTAAGATGCTAATTCTCTGTTAGTGTTGACACTCTTGTCCAGCAGGCTATACATGCTTATGGCTCACTGGATATTTCTCCTTCCAACTCACATCAAAACGAACAAATACAACATCTAGTACCAGACACAGACGTATGGAAGAATGAACTGGCCCTTTTCTTGGAGGAGACACCTAACCCATCCCTTGCTCTCACAAGCATTCTCGGTGGCGCTTATTTCCTCCCTACATCACCCTCAACTACACCCAATAAATCCGCGCGGAGAGACCGAGACGGCTGCTCAATACCTGGGCGCATGGCAATGTACACCACCAAGCTTATTTCCGCGGGGTTCCAGCTCGATGCTTTACCACCTGTTAAGCAGGTAGAGATCGTGCTTTACCTGAGCTTAACTGTAGAATTAGTAGCCGACCAGCATACAGTCATGGGTGACAATAACATATGGAGCTCACTCTCCTCCGAGGCGGCTCTGTTAGACGCTGAAGACCTTATCTCGTCTGCGCGAAAGGTCGTCATTGGAATGACCGAAGACGCAGGTGGTTGGAGGGACGGTACCGGAACAGACAATTCGCAGTTGATGCATAAGCTCATTCAAAGATTGGTCGACGAGGCGAGGTCGCTAACACCTATGGGTCTATACTGTGCGCGAGCCTTGAATGTGCTTCTCCAAGCGTTGACAGAAAATCACGGCTTCTCCAGTGGCGAGACATGGTTGACGAACCTGGATGTCCTCAAGAGCAGCCCATCAACAGTACTCCCTGCTATAGCTGTGCTTGGTGGCCTTGGCGAGACTATATCCGCCTCTAGAGTCATCAGCCATTTTTGCAACCGATTGGTCAGTGATATTGCAGGAGCAAATCTCGGCCAGGAAAAGAGTCTAATCACTCTAGCTCTCCTCAACGCTTGTATGCAGATATATGACTTGGGAGAGTTACCTGTGGCAAACAACCGGCTAGTCTTCGCGGTCAAGCAAATCACGTCGTGGCTAGAAACCCCAGAAGAGCTTGATTATCGGTTTGCAGCAGAGGCATGCCGTTGTCTTCACCGCCTCCTTCCATGCATCAAGGACGTATACGGATCATACTGGGAAAAGAGCATAGACTTCTGCCTATACCTCTGGACGAAGCCAGTAATTCAATCTCTTGATTGTCGGCTCCCTGAGGTCCATGCCTCCCTTCGTCTCATCATCATGCTACAATCATTAGAAGATACTAATGACGACCTAATTGATGCTTTACAATCTTCTACGGAGAAGGTGTCAGCTGCATTGATCGAGCTGTTAAAACTTCCCCGGGAGAAGGGCTCGCAACCCCTGGAAATTGTCGATTCTATCATCTGTCGGCAGGTGGAAAATCTGCCACTACACCACGTTAAGGATCTCTCGGAGCTCTATGGGCTGGTGGCTGGTGAATCGCGTGCCATTCAAACAGCAGCATTTGCTATCCTGCATCAAGCACTCCCTGCAGCCCAAGAGCAGCTTTCACTCGATACTCTATTGGAGAAGAAGGATGCCCAGCTTCCTGATGAACTCCTGTCTCTTCTTCTCGATGCGCCCACCCTCGAGGCTTACTCGGATGATGTTTTGGCACGTTTCCCGACGCCAGTCCGCTCCTACCTTCTGTCCTGGCACTTGGTCTTCGACGGGTTTAGGGCGGCATCCTTCAAAGTGCGTAGTGACTATGCCGACCAACTCAAGACAGCCAATTATATTGGACCCCTAATGAATTTTACCTTCGACGTTCTAGGCCATTCCGCAGCCACGCCCCTCAGCCTGGATAAGGCCAATTTTACGGCAGACCAAATTCGAAAGTACGACTTGAAGCTCGCTGAAGGCGAAAGTGAGGAAAGAAACATGCAGTGGCTTCTCATTCACCTGTACTACCTCGTACTGAGATATGTACCTGGCCTTTTCAAAGTATGGTACCTAGACTGCCGCTCTAAGCAGACTAAGATCGCCGTCGAGGATTGGATGACTAGATATTTCTCTCCTATCATCATATCGGAGTCGCTCGACGATGTTATAAGTTGGAACGAAAACCAGGACGCCCCCGGAGAAGATGAGAAGGAACTGATCGTCAAGGTCAGCCGTACCGCAAGGGAAATTGTCGCCGGTTACGAAGTGGACGACCAGCAAGCCTTGATCGCAATTCGAATCCCTCAGGAATACCCGCTTGAGGGCGTTTCGGTGACTGGCATTAATCGTGTCGCGGTCAATGAGAGGAAATGGCAAAGCTGGATCATGACGACGCAGGGTGTGATCACATTCTCAGTAAGTCTTCTATCCTATTATTTACGAGCCTTATGACATTTATCTAACGTCTTATCTTAGGGTGGGAGCATTATTGATGGTCTCACCACCTTCCGGCGTAATATAATCGGCGCCATGAAAGGGCAGACGGAATGCGCCATCTGCTACAGCATCATCAGCAGCGACAGGAAGATGCCGGATAAACGCTGCCAGACTTGCAAGAACCTCTTCCACCGCACTTGCTTGTATAAGTGGTTCCAGAGTAGCAACCAGAACACGTGTCCCTTGTGTCGTAACCCGATTGACTATCTGGGTGCTGACACGAGGGCAAGGAGGGGGGCTTGAAAAAGGGGGAAGAACTGTGCACTTAGATAGATACTTAGGTACTTGGCTATCGTAGTAGGCTTGTAGGTGACTATGGCACAGCTACGAAATAAAAGAAGCTATGTCTATGTGTCCATGGGATGAAGAAAGTACAAGCCCGATGCTATCTACTTGCAACGCAGATCTATTAATAGGGACCAGGGTAGGACGGCCTGTGTCTAATTTAGGATGTCGTGATTACTGCAGTGTAATATATGGCTTTTAGGTGTAACGTAGGCTGTCTCTATAAAACCAAGCTCTGTCTACCCGGTGCAACACCTTGCCTGCAAGTGTCTTCAGCTCATTTCAAATTCATCTCCTGTCCTCAACATGGAATTACCAGGTTGCACAGAGCATGATCAAAGCAGCGTATATCCATATCTTAGCATTAAACCTGGGTGGCCTTCATCCAATATCAGCTCAGTGTCTACCATTCAGGCCACATCCTCTTTCGATGAGCAGCGTGTCGGCCAACATCGAACGTCATCACCATCACAAGCCCAAGATGGATTTGTTCCTAGGTTCCCAGTAATTAGAAAGCCGCTTCCTCCAGCAGCTTCCCTTCCTCTCACTCTCAATCCTCCAAATGCCGACGCACCTCTTCTATCGTCAACGTTGAGATCGAAACCCCAGATTGTCTCGAAATGCGGAAGCAATTGGAACCATGGGGAAGCCTCTGGCTCATCCTCTGGCTCAAAGCTTGGTAAGTCAAAGATATATCAATCAACGCCTTGATTACAAGTTTCTACCAGACCTTGGAATGCTATCTTCTTTTAACAACGGGCTTTATAATTCTTCGAATGGCGCTCAGCAGACCACTTCGTTCACCTATCCTACTGCGAATTGCACTTGGCCAGTTTTCACCTCCTTGGCGGTCTGTAGTGCGTGTAATGATGTTACAAGCTATGCCCGGCGTTCCAAGAACGTTGAGACTGGCACAGGTTCGCTTCAAGAGACCACTGTGTCTATAACGGGAAATTACACAACTTGGTCTCTACCTCACCTTAACCTTACCAATCTAAGCGATGATATGGCAACCAGCATGTCGACCTTCATGGCCGCCACGGCAATTACCAACCCTAAACTCACTCTCTCATTCCAACATTTAGACACTATAATCACCGTTACTGAAGTGCTTCGAGCTGACCCAGGTTACGAGTCAAACCACTTCACATGGGATGAGACAGCCGTTACAGCGACGGAATGCGCACTATATTTTTGTGCTAATGCCTACGAGTCCCACGTCGAGAAAGGGGTTCTTGCGGAGCACATCATAGCGTCTTGGGCTCACCGGGACTTTGCTTCGTATCACGACCTTGATGGACGCGACGGCTTCGATGTATACGAGAAATGGAATAACTACTCGCTGTACTCCTCGCCTGGAGACTTCCGCCGGAGTGATCTCGAGCTATTCATACCCGAAGAGGAGGCTACGAAGTATAGCCTACCAGATAATGCGACTTTACGTTTCAGGCTCACGAGGAGCACGGTCGGCAGCACACTACATTTGCTAACAACGATCTTCTGAGCTCGAGTATGGTTTGGGGTAAAGGAGGCGTGTTCCTGGATTCGGGACAGACACCGGCTGTCCAGGCTCTCTATCAGAGCACCAACCTCTCAGCCACTTTCGACCAAGTGGCCTGGACCGTCACGGATTGGATGCGCGGGATCTCCAACGTAACACACCCTGGCGTTGCAGAGGAGTGGGCTATCCATATCCATGTCGAATGGCCCTACATGACTCTACCGCTACTGACTATAAGTCTCGGCCTGGTTTTCACATTGTGGACAATTGCAGAAACACGCAGGCTGCAGCTATACCCTTGGAAGACGGGAATGATTGCCACACTCACGCATTCGGTTGACGCCGAGACGCGGGCGCAGCTGAGGCACGCCGATAGGAATGGGTATCTGGAGAAAGCCGTCAAGGCCATGAATGTCAAGTTCGAAGATGCCGGCTGCGGGCTAGAGCTGCGAACCTAGGATGCTCAAGTGTTGAAAGGTGTTGGGACGATATTTGTTACCTGTGTGTTTTTGTGTACTGCATTTCGAGATCCCTCTATTTTGATCGGGCGAATAGGCGGCAAGACCCTCCTTGAATCGGGTACCTTATATAGAATCCATTATTAGACAATTCGATTTACGGCAGTTTGTAGTAGATCCAACACGTGGAAGAATCTCAATGAAACGCAGTTGGGCAATTGTGCATGACTCACCCCGCTCCTAATACCCAACAGCTTGGATCGGAGGAAGCCCAGGCCATATGTGACTCAAAGAGGAATGTATATTTCTATAAGATTGTGAGTACTCTATTTTCAACAGACTTTTTTCTTCCTCTCTTCTTTTTTTCCCTTGCTGCTAATTCTGACAACAATCGTGGCTACCCACGTACCTAACTAGAGTTATCTCGTTCTTAGGTACCTAGGCATGGCTCCTCTCATGACTACGCTGAACGGCGAAAGGTTCGATCGGCCATCCTTCGAATCGGTGCTGAAAAGACGTTTCTTTTTCACGGAATCTTTCGAAATCTACCGGCTTTCTGCCAACTTCAAGGGTGATAACCGTGGCCTTTTCGACTATGGCCCACCAGGATGCGCCTTGCAGGCCAACCTCGTTGATGCGTGGAGGAAACATTTCGTTCTCGAGGAAAACATGTTGGAATTGGACTGCCCTATCATCACCCCAGAGCCTGTTCTTCAGACAAGCGGTCACGTTGACAAGTTTGCCGATTGGATGTGCAAGGACCCCGTCAAAGGCGAATATTTGCGAGCTGATCATCTAGTCGAGAACGTCCTCGAGTCACGTCTTGAGTGCGGAACAAATGGGCCGTCAAAGGACTCTCCAAAGCTAGACAAGTCGACTGTCGCCGAGTATAATGGCATTCTTGCCAAGGTAATCCCCATTGCCACTCTTGTTCGGTGTCCTACTGGCAGCTGATCTATTTTCGTTGTGCAGATCGACAACTACGATGGTTCCGAGCTAGGTGACTTGATCAAGCGACTAGACATCCGGAATCCTGATGGCAATGGGAAAGTTCTACCACCAATTCCCTTCAACCTGATGTTCAAATCCACCATAGGCCCGAGTGCAGCCTCTCCGGTATATCTGCGACCAGAGACCGCCCAGGGGCAATTTTTGAACTTCAAGAAACTGCTCGACTACAACCAAGGCGCAATGCCATTCGCGTCGGCAAGCATTGGAAAGTCGTATAGGAATGAAATCTCGCCTCGGGCTGGCCTTCTCCGAGTGAGAGAATTTCTGATGGCTGAAATCGAACACTACGTCGACCCTCAGCACAAGGAGCACGACAGATTCGACGAAGTTAGCGATGTCGAATTGCCCTTGCTTGATAGAGAAACGCAACTTGCTGGCAAGGCAACACCCCGCGCTATGAAGGTAGGCCAAGCAGTCGCATCCAATGTCATCGATAATGAAACGCTCGGCTATTTCCTTGCAAGAGTCATGTTGTTTCTTCTGAAGATCGGAGCAAGCCCCTCGAAAATTCGGTTCAGGCAACATCTGGATAATGAGATGGCCCATTACGCATGCGACTGTTGGGATGCAGAAATTCTCACTAGTTACGGTTGGATCGAATGTGTAGGTTGTGCCGATCGAAGCGCTTACGACCTGACGGTTCATTCGAAATATACGGGTGCTCCCCTAGCTGTGAAACAAGCACTTCCTGAGCCAATGAAGGTAGAGGAATGGCAGGCAACTCTTAACAAAAAGCTCCTAGGACCGCGTTTCAAGAAAGACGCAAAGGCCATCCAGACAGCCGTCGAGGCTCTAGACCAAACTTCACTTTCAACTCTGGCTGTGGAGCTCAGCAAAAAGGGGATTGTGACCATAAGCACGCCAAACACCAGCGATGGTAGATTGACAGTAGAGCTTTCAAGCGAGCTCTTGACTATTTCCCGGGTAACACGTTCCGTGACCACTCACGAATACACTCCGAATGTCATCGAGCCCTCCTTCGGTATAGGTCGCATCATGTACAGCCTCCTAGAGCATGTATATTGGCATCGGCCTGACGACGTGGCAAGAGCAGTGAGTTCGACTGGATACCCAATACTAATCAACCAGCTAATAGTGCTCTAGGTCTTGTCCTTGCCCATTGCCGTGGCGCCGACGAAGGTCTTGATTGTTCCACTGTCTAATCAATCGCAATTTATTCCAATCGTCCGCAAGCTTTCGACCCGGCTTCGAACCATGGGGATTTCCAATAATATCGACTCTTCTAATGCATCAATTGGCAAGAGATATGCTAGAAACGATGAATGTAAGACGGACCGAATTTACTTCTGCCACGACTTCAACCCCTTACAAGATTTTAAAGTAGTGATTGCTGACTTTCGGCCCTACAGTGGGAACGCCGCTAGGCATCACCATCGACTTCGAGACCTTAGACAATGGCTCGATCACCCTGAGAGACCGAGATACTATGGTGCAAGTTCGAGGACCGGAGATCGATATCTTGCAGGCAGTCAAGAATATGGTAGACGGTACTGAATCTTGGGCACAAATCACTCAGAGACTGGCCATAATAGATAGACCGTAATCTTTCTTCTGGGCAGCAAACAACCTTTCAATCACTCTCAAGATCATGTCCTTCATGGTACGAATTCCATTAAATAGGTAACAAACATGACTAGGTAACTAGGTAGGTAAACATAATCTTTCCCTACCTAGGTAAACAATTGATTCAAAACAGCCAACTCCAAACAGCCAGTGCTAGACAACGAGCGAGAATGCTTACCAGTCTCGCCAGTGAATTTATGTATGACGTTGCGTTGACTATTGATCGCTCGACATTCTCGCTCTTATTTTATGCCCACCCTTTTGTTCATTTCTTATTCTTCTTTGGCATTTTCTCTTCTTCTTCGTCTTCTTACTTGTCGTCCTCTCGCTTTTGTACGGCCGGGGCCTTCGCCGGAGCCTTCGCCGGGGCCTTCGCCGCGGCAGGAGGTGCCGGTGCATTGGTCGCCCGCCGTTGATACTGCGGGAATGTGGCCAACATTTCGTCGAGCCCGCGGT
>JAOXNK010000004.1:616848-636251 GCA_028566675.1 Hypoxylon intermedium
TTATGTTATGTTATGTTATGTTATGTTATGTTATGTACGGATGATGTACTGTGCTATTCCTAGTGTAGCTCCAGTTCATTTCATTAGATAGTACCTTAGCGCGAGCCAGCTGTCCCTACGAAATCATCTTAGTCATGCAGCCAACCCGCCGAGCCCGCCAACCCATCCTCCAACAGGGTGCTGAAATCCTACACACCCCTGCGGTTGCAGTGCACAGCAGTGGGTCCAGCCCCTAGTTTATCTTATCGTTATCCTGACCTAAAAATATTTTTGTAACTCTTGACCTTAACAATTTCGAGTTCAAGGTTTTTCTACAGATACCGCTCCAGAATACGGCTTGGTTCATCACTAAGACAATGGCCGTTCCCGCCTCCCTACCGGCACTGCTGGACTCGTTAACGAGCTCATTGACCTCCGCCTTTGAAGCCACTCCCAAGATCTCCGGCATCGAGCCAACCAAAGATGGCGTGTCTCTCCTCGACGTAAAAAATGAGCTCCTACTGTCTTACCTTCAGAACTTGGTTTTCTTGATCCTACTCAAGATACGGAATGCAAAGAATGGTGGCTCTGACGCGTCTGACAAAGCGGAAGAAGAGGAAACAGAACTCTCGGACACGGTGGTAAAGAAGCTGGTCGAGTTGCGGTTATACCTCGACAAGGGCGTCCGACCACTAGAGGAGAAACTACAGTTCCAGCTCGACAAGATCTTGCGCGCCGCTGACGACGCGGATCGCATCGCCGCGCAGGTACTCCAGGACGCCGAATCGGAGTCCGACGAAGGATCCGGAGACAGCGACGAGGACGAAGATGCCTCTGAAAACGAGGGCCCCCAAAAGCCATCCCTCGACATCTCGGCCAAGCAGTTCGCCCCCAGCTTCAGCAACTTCGCACCACCCACCGATGCCGGAGGTATGGCCGCAGCGGCAGCATCGCAAGATAAGTCAGGCGTCTACCGCCCACCGAAGATCATGCCTACGGTCATGCCCACAGGCGAGCGGCGAGAGCGCGGCGAGCGCAAACCCATGAAGTCTGCCACCATGGACGAGTACATCTCGGCCGAGCTCTCCAACACACCGATTGCCGAACCCAGCATCGGCACCAACGTCGTGTCTGGTGGCCGAAAGATCAAGACGGCCTCCGAGCGGCAAGAGGAGAATCGCAAACGGGAATACGAAGAGTCCAACTTTGTCCGTCTGCCCAAGGAGAGTAAGAAGGACCGCGCCCAGCGCAATAAGATGGATGATCGCAAGGCCAGGATGACATTCGGCGGCGAAGAATGGCGCGATCTGACCCAGGGTGTGGACCGAATCGAGCGATCGACGAGGCGCAAGGAGGGTGGCGGCGGTACCAAGGCACTACTCGAGAAGAGTCGGAAGAGAGGCTGGGATACAGCGGACAGCAACCGCAAGAGCGGTTTCGGCCCCGGCACGATGGAGATCGGCGAAAGGTACAACAAACGTGTCAAGGTCATGGAGGGCGGACGGAGAGACCGAGGCAAGCGTTAAGACGAATCAATCCAATCGCATATCTACCTAGGTAGGTATGCATGCTCTCCGCTTACAAGTGTCTGTAAACGTCCTAGCAAGTTAGTTGTGTCCGATAGTTCCATATTCAAGCTTGGTATACTATGGGCGGCAACCAACAGAGATGCAACTACGGAATAATGACTTCAACAAGCTAATAACCAGACGAGTTGCATTATTATCTGTCAACCATTATAAATATGTTGTTGCATTGTCGCTATCCATCTAATGTACAGGCCCGAGGCTCTTATTTGCATACACCGTACACCACGCAATGGTTTTTGTATTTATTTACATTCAAGCAGAGCGTCGCCGAATGCTGTCGCAATACGAAACGCCGAAAGGATTTTTAAAAGAATAATCTCGCTTAAATTCAGTAGTGCCGTCCAGCATAGCACCACCACCGAAGGAAGTGCATCGGCGGGTTTGACCGCCACTTTGGGGCCTGGGATCGTGAGAGTGCGAATGGTCGCTAGACGAATCAAGAAAAGGGTTATCGAAGCTGGAGATATGATCTTCGGACTCCGACTGGGGGGGCATGAAATCTGTGAAATCTAGCCAACCATCTACCGCGTCACTCACCTCAGGCCGCGGATGACGCTCTGCCGGAGGAATGTCGCACGTACGAGTGGTATTGTTCGAGCTCTTCTATAAGCTCTTACCAACGTCTCGACTCCCCTCGTCGGCCTCGCTATACCCCAGACCGTTGCGGATGTGAGCTTCAGCCTCCACTACATGCTTCGGTAGAGCGTACCCGAGGCCGAAGAGGACAAAGAAAGCCCACTTCCATCGGAACGGGTTGACGGTGACGCAGAAGAAGAACCACCAGAGCAGCTCGAGGTAGGTGAAGAAGTCGAAGGCGCCTGTAGGCGCTGTAGCTTTCAGGAACTTGGTCATGTCGATCCATCGCTCCATCCAGAAGGTAGACGGCCGCGTCAAGGGGTCCACGAGGAACATGAGCAGGATTCTGGTGTAGATGCCGATATGCCAGTTCCCGACTGTGCCAATAGCAGACAGATAGGTGCAGTTGATGGCCGAGATGGACGGGTGCTGCGGTGGGAAGGTTTGGAGGTACCAGTTTGGCGGTCCGTAAGGCTCGTTGAAGCAATCGTCGGGAAGGAAGTCCAATGCCGGCCGCTTGTATCCAGTTGCCATGACAATCATATCACCTTCGATATTCACGTGTTTACCAGGCCCTCCTTTTGGCACTCCCTTGGCTCGTTTGTTAACGAGGATGCCCCTCTCGGTGAAGCCTTCGATATCGCATCGCACCCACTCGGCTTGGCCGGAGCGGAGCTTGTCCATGACATCCGAGTTGACCATCGGGGTGTCGGTAAATATACCCTTATCGTTCGGTGCTAGGTCTTGCAGATCTCGGTAGAAGAATTTCTTTAGCAGCATCTCCGGAATAAATGAGAATATCGTTTCCTGTCCCCAGATGTTGAGAGAAAGGAGAATGTCGATAAGCCAGTTGCGAGGGATGATCCATTTGTCACTACGGGATAGAATGTAGATCTTAGAAGCTCCCTCTTCCTACAGCATCAAAGTCAGCGATGATCATTTCTAAGGTATCACACGTGGACGTACAGAAGCGTATTCTAGCGCCTCGACTGCCGATGCGCCGCCACCAATGATGATCATTGTCTTGTCTTTGGCCTCGACACTGTTTTCCCGTTAGCACCAGCACATACTAAAGCATCTCTCATATTGGATACATACCCGGTCAATTGGCTCGAATGATAGACCTGGTTCTTGAAGCTATCCATGCCCTCCATTTTGGGCATCTTGATATCTCCACACGTTCCCACGGCCGCGATGACGCCCTCGAATCTACCATTGGCAGTGTTGTTAATGATCCAGCGGCCCTTCTCGTCTTGGTAGACCTTGTCGACCTTGGTGTTGAATTTGGTCCTCGTGTCTAGACCGTACCGCTCCCAAACCTGTTGAACCTGGCTGATGATTTGCTGTCGGTCTGGATATCCGCTATGCCATTTCACTGAGGGGTGGAATCGGTACATGAAGGAGTGAATCTGCAAGCTCGAGGTGTTGTTTACTTTCTGTCATGCGAGGCATTATTAGTTGTGCTCAAAATTTATCGTCAAGTGTTCAAGGCAACTACATACGCTCCATATGCCTCCCAAACTCTTCTCGTCGCCGCCCTCAAAGATCATAACGTCGAAACCATGGCCGATACAGTGGGCTGCCGAAGTGACACCGGTGATTCCAGCACCGATGATGGCAACCTTCGGTCTTCCCAACCGGGTGCTCGGCCCCGGAGGCGTTGGAGAGAAGACTATGTCGGCGAACCATTGGAACACCTCGAAGAGGAAGAGAAAGGGGTGGAAGAAAGGGTTGTTGAAGTTTGCTGCCTGTCGTCGAATTTTGGAGCCAAACCCGGACCAGTATTCAGACACCGACTCTTGAGGCGCCATGACGGGCTGCGTGTCGATATATCTACGTAGTTTTAAACAGAAGACTAATTGGGTGACGAATTGAAGCCAAGAAAAGAAAGAATTTGGACTTGCTTGAAAACCAAGTCTCTTATAGAGCACATGGAACAATTTGAATGGTGGATAATGTACAGAGTTGCATGTGACGCTCTCATGACGAGCAGCCGGCAGCTCAGCGAAAGGTTCGATCGATGGACTTGGGGACAACCCTTGTCCATTACATCATTGACTCGAGCGCTAGGCCAGGGGTGAATGTGTTTCTGACATGTGAAGGGTGCAGGGAAGCCAGCTAAGCACGGACCACCTTGGCATCTCGTACCTGCATTAGGCACAAGGTACGGAATACTTCCGTAGAGCATTTATTTTTATCAATTGTTAGACGGAATCTTGTCTCTTGTCTTTCTTCCGTCTCAAGGAACAATGACCTTGACTTGTTCCTCTCACAACTGGCTATCATCCATCGTTATCAACATCCAGGTAGTCTATAGGATATGCCCCGACTACCTCAAGAACAGCTAACAAAACTGCAAAACCAGGGGCGGATATACTGCCTCCTTAGGTAGTAGAGCATGATGTTGCCGACCCCGTTCAGCCTGTTTCAATCCTGTCGCTAATTGGACTTGGAAGCCTGCCCTGCAGCCCATACCTCCACTTCCTTCTCTTGATTTATTCCAACCTCGAAATTGAACACCGGCTGGTCTTCCCTGAAGTCGTCGCCGCCCTCCAAATACTGCCCAACCAGTGGCACTGCTATGGTTACTTGAACACCACGAGCGATGCTTCTAGCCCCAAGTTGAGGGTTGTAGTGCTCCATCGCGATGTTTTTACACACCGTAACATCGTTCGATATCTGTATCTGAACATTGCCGACTAGTTTATCATCTTCGGGGTTAGACGCGATCTTGACTGGACCGGCCATCTTTGCTTCCAGCTCCGTAATGCACTTATCGACGACGATGGACTGCTCACCCGTCGTGAATGTTAGGAACGGGATGATATCGTCGATTCGGCCTGTCAAGGGAGCTCCGAACTCCCCAATGCATTCATTGCGGAGATCGCGGCAAAGTTCTTTCCGAAGGCCTATGTGCTTTGCTTTGGACTCCGCGTCGGTACTTGATAGAACTTCTTTGTGTTTCCTGCAGAAGCTGTGGATACTGTCGTCGAACGTATTCGTGGCGAGGACCCATATTGTATTGGTGCAATCTATCTTGTTCGCGTTACGGCGATCGCTATACTGCCCTATTGACGTTTACATCAGCTCATATTCCGACCGAGGCAATAAAAAGACATACCTTCGTCAAAGGGGATTAGGAGCGCGTTATGGATCGCCGCATTGGTCTTCTCGAACTCGTCCATGAATACCATGCACCGTTTGCCACTATTCCTTGCGAGGAAGTTGTTCAGCGGTGAACCGTCGGCGTATTCATTATATGGCGGTTTAGGTCCGAACAATTCTTCTTCACGAGTAAAATTTGTGCAATCAACTTTTTCTAGCTCCAGCGCCAGGAGGTTTCCCAGCCTGCTGGAAAGCTCGGTTTTGCCATGCCCGCTAGGCCCTGCGAAAAGAAGGACGAGGGGACTCTGCCGCGGCATAGCCAGATGTCTATCAAGACGTTAGCCTAGCAACTTCGAGTGTAGGACTAGGTACATACACGAGAATTCTCTCTTTCAGGAACCCGGCTGCTATCTGCTGTCCGATGATTGCCATATGCAACCCGAGAATTTCTTGAGCGTCCTTCCGGGAGACTAAGAATTTTTGGCGGCCGGACGCAGGCTTCTGCCTACTGGCCTGGAAAAGACGGTATCGCTGTGTGAGATTCAGTGCGGCGGCTAGTAGACGTCCGATCGCCGGGGTGCACCACGCTGCATCTCCTTCGTGAATGTCATCCAACCCTGACTCGCCAGGTTCAGAACCTACGAGGTCTCTATCCCACTTCTCGTAGTACGTGTTAGGAATACATTGAGGCGAAGCACCGAGATCTAGCAACAGCTCCAATGTTCTGGTGGCCTGCTGGCGTGTTTTGGCTCCGCGTAGAGCCGCGAATGCCAGTAACGGAAGCCGATGTGGCCCATGTGTTGCATCGGGATCGCCTCCATATTTCACCCAAATGCGAATGAGCTCAAGGTCATTAGTCTCGACGATATAGAATATTGCTGGATATCCTCTGACTTCCGCATTGAGTTGCTCTTTGAGAAACTTCTCATTTTTCCTCTCGAAGAAACGTAAATAGTCTTGCAACTTTGAAGCTGGATGCCCGTTCTGGATTGCACCTATGACCGTTTCTAGCTCGAACTTGTCCCTGGCATCCCATGCTCGGTTGAAAAGCCCACTCTCATAAGGAAGTCGAGGAAGCTGATTGTACTGTAGGATGTCCAAAGCAGGCTCTGCAGGCTCTGCAGGCTCTGCAGGCTTCTTGGCAGTCATCGTCCTCTTCCTCTTAAGGTTGCTAGGCTACGACATATATGCTATCAGAAGACGATAACATATTATAGGTTAGTGCTCGTAATATGGCTCACATTCTTATTAAAGTAGGCTTCCTAACATATGTTTCAGTTTCCCATGTTCTAACATAACCCATACGTCTGACTTACCTTGGCGAGGTTATTTCTACTTCCTGTCCCATTTTTTAGACCCCGTCCTGCCCGTCTCGGCTTTGAAACAGGCTTTGCGGGAAGTATGGGTCTCGACATATTGGGATTCGCCGATTCTACGCGATTAAATGTTAATAAGGTAGGTAGGTGGTGGGTGCATACTAGAGCCAATGGGATCCCTAGAATGTCCAAGCCCAGCTTTATATACTTGTGCTAAGGCCGACGGGAATTCGAAATATGATCTTTCTAGAATCCTGTGTCTACGGTTGGAGTAAGCTATAAGCAACGGAAGAGTTCGTTCGCACTGACGAATGAGTTCCATTGCCATTACGAGAGTTCATTCAGCCACCAGAATTGGGTTGTGTGTTTCTGTCTCGTATCATTGCTGCAACCTTCCGGCTACATGAATCCGCGGTTTTAGACATCAGGTGAGAGTGGACAGTGAATTTTTTGGCCAGGTCCTTTTCTCGCTACGTCCCTGACCTTGACTTGTACTAGAAACTACGACAAAAAAAATTCCGTGTCTAGGGAATTTATCACTTCCATCCCTGCCCCTTTTTGGAACCAGCAATACACACTATTACTGTTGGAAATTGACGGCAACTGCCTAACCATACTTCACCATGCGGGCCTGCGGCTTTCCGTGCTTAACTGGGTGCTGCGAAGAGTGACTCAAGTAAGACACATCCCTCTAATTTACTTCAACACATCTAGAATGGGTTGTGAGATTCTAGAGTTTCGCAGTGTCAAAATGATAAAATACGAAGCAAGATGCAAGAAAGGGTCTGGCATGACACCGACACGATTTGGTATGAAATGATCTTGTTGCTAAGCTCGAACCCCTGAATAACTCACCCGACCAAATCCAGCCACTCTAGTTGCTTTTGAAGTAATTCACCGCCAACACCGGCCCAAGCTTCGCCTCCTTCTCCCAGGCATCTAGGTCGTAGCGCATGCGCTGCATATTACTCAAGTTCTTTCCGCCGGGCGGCGCATACTTCTTCCCGTCGAAGCCTTCGGGCTGCTCGTACAGGAAGAATATGTATCGATGCGGAGCGCTGCCCGGCGGGGCCGGGCCGATGTAGTTCGCCACGAACGGCGCGGATGGCTGGAGGCTAAATCCACCTCCTTCGGCGGGGGTGGGTTCGAATCCCGGCTGGATCCAGTGGAGGATCGGGCCCAGCACGCCGAAGGACGGGAACGGCGCGTCGATGTCTAGCGCGACTATCATGTAGGTCTTTTCGGGCGAGAGTGATGCGAAGCTCAACGCCGGGGCGGATTGTGCATCTATTATAGTAGGTAGTCATGTTAGTCTAACGGTTCCATATATCTAATTCGTTGCTTGTGCATACCGGCTCTCGGGATGTACTGCCCGGGTTGCACGTTGGCGTGTTTGCCGACGGTTAGGCCTAGGACCTTGGACGTGTCCTTCTCCATGAGGGACAGCGCCGCCTTGACGCTATTGTTTGCCGGCATGTTGAAGCTGTAGATGAAAGTTGGTGTATAGGCTTCCCTTCTAGAGCAATGGTTGGATTATTCAAATGAGGGTGGATTACCTGAGTTAATGATTTGGGGATCGGAATTGACGAGAATCACTAGACGGAGATTAACGGAGTCAATTTCCTAAAGTCCGCCAAGATTATTTCCAGCTGGAATCTCGATTATTTCCGGTAATGCGGAATTCGCTTGAGCAGCGGATCCTCCGTCTCCTAGCCCCTATATGTACTAGTAGTGGACAAGACAGCTGGATATGATACCTATAGTCGGCTTCTGTAAGTGGGTCTATGTATTTGTCTGTTGATACTACCTACTAACACATGACCATGGATTCCGTGCCGCCTTCAACCAAGCCGATGAGCAGAGAGATCATACTGGGAATGAATATCAAACTCCCAACAATGTCCAGACGCCTGGCCTTCTTTACGAACCTTTGTTTCTCTGGGTCGTCTTGGGCCTGAAGAAACCGGACGCGAGCGAGGTGACGCACTATATGATGAATCAGGGACAGCAGTCGACTGATGAAGTTAGATGGGAACTTTCAAGAAGAGACCAACGCAAGATATCACTGGTAATTTCTTGGTCCAGTTGACTTGGTTCTAGATACACATACATGAATACGACTGTCAAGGCAGTCATCCCACACTTCAAGCTGCGTCTGACGCTACACGGTTGCCCTTGGTCCTCTTAAACCCCTCGAAGGCCGTCACACTCCAGCCGTACTCGGAATCCCTTCCAAATAAGTGTGACGATAGCCTGGGGATGAACACAGCTGGCGGCTCGCTTGTCTCGATGCTACTGCTGGCCTGGTGGGAGAACAAGGAGGACGATGAAACAATCGTCCAGACGTTTAAGGACGTTCTTGAGAATATAACGCAGATGCGGCTTCTCGAGATACCTCAGTCCCGTTCAAGTACTTGATCTACACTCCCAGTGTCATTTTCCAGAACGCCGTTTCTGGCGGGTTCTATCGGGTCATGGCACATTTTCTCGAGATCGAAGAGTGCGCTAAATCATGACTGGACATTGGAAGGTAGAGAATATGTGAAAAGGCACGGCTCGTTGCGCCCTAGAATCCGGATGGCCTCGAGGATGGGGTAGGGGAGATTTGTCTACTCCCTTACCGTTTAGCTGACTCTGCCTGATTTGTTGAGAAGCCAAGGGTGAAGCCAAGTAATGTGATACCCTCAAAGCTTATGAAATTACCCCTGGGTCAGCAGCTCCTAATACTTCACTTTTCCGCCAGTTCTCATCTAACCGTGCTGGTGAACTGGGTTCTCCAGGAATTAGATTATTTCAAGCGTCCTTGAAACGAATGACAGATTCTCCAAGCATCGAGGATGACTACGCCGGCTGTGCTATTGACTCGACTTCAGGGAAACAGGCACTCTGTTCGAATGGTATGAACGCAATACCTGGAGGTAAGAAATAGCTTGATACAGCCACTTGTATGATAATAACGTGAACCGGACTCGGGACGCCCCCTTTCCCCCAGTGTGTGTGAAGCCCGAGAGGGGCCGCGTAATCTTCTTGTCCACGCGACCATCGTGACCTCGTCGGAGAGAAACTTCCCTATCATATTTGATGAAGGTGTTTGGATTCCCTGGCTGAATTTGCACAAACATTGCCATTAGTTTAAGATTGCATCTATCTAGAATTTGATGGTCCCTCACAAGCACGAATTATTACCAACTGCTAGCGTTCGGCGTCGAGACGCATGTCTAAAGCTTTGAAGGCGTGCAGAGGCACTTGCCTCATGGTAGATGATGAGCTTGTCTTCTGTCGCAAAAGCAACGCCGCTGTTACGATTGAGTAACTGCGCCTTATATGTGATATCTTCGAAACTGTGTGCTATGCCAAGAGCCTTGTTCTTATGGCACATCGGCATCGGCAGCAAGATGCAAGTTCCAAAAGGTGTTTCGAATTGACGACTTTTTGATTGACCACGCGACAAAGCTTGATACATTCCGCGGCTATGGATGCCACGTGCAGCAAATGGTGCCCTCCCTTTGTATGAGGTTCATTGCGGGCGACAAGTCTCGACTTCGAGATTCGAGTACAGGTCATTTTTCTCTATTTTTCAACTGCCCTGAGTAGTGTAGTACAATCTGAATCACTGCTGGGTTCACATCAGCAAATCGGATTCCGGGTTTCAATTAGAAAGTGTTATGATTGTGTAATGATAATTCCCTCCCTTAATACCCTTCATACTATCAAAGTGGTATTGCTATCACCTCTTGAAATTAACAAGGATCACCAATTGATCCTAAAATAAGTTAACTAACAACGAAGTCAGGCTTAGCGACCAGTGAAAATATTTGCCGATCCTTTCTCCATGGACTGATTCCCTCTCCTAATGTTCTGCATGAGAGCAACCGTATATTTCTCGGCGCCGACTACAGATCGTGATCCGATCCATCGTCGATGCCAGTCTTGGCGGCTACCAAGCGATCCCGTTTATCTATCTCCCTTACTAGTGAATGAAGTTGGAGGCTAGTCACAGCTACCACCTTAGGGCTGTTAGATCTACATTGCGGCTCAATAGCCGATCAGACCCCTGTCTAAGACCCGACGAGAACTGGCGGAGTAACAATACCGGTTGGCACGTGGATTGGCATGTGGAATAGGTACTTCAACGAACAAAGCACATGGCAGAACCAATCATGTTTCAAACAAGGGACACGCCAGTACGACCACACCTCTATCCCTACCTGATATGATGAGTCCAGACTCCATACATAGTTCGTCCAATGTGAACTCGGGTTCATGCCATGGCCTGGGGATTTGCTAACAAGAAGCTAAACAGGATGCTCGGGACCGCCTCACATAGGATGGCGTGGGGTAGCATGCCCCCTATCAATAGACAATTCTAGATCCTTGGGCTACCCGGGTACGTAGACTTCACCTTTTCGGATCGTTGGTTGTTCTTGAAACAAGTTGCCATTATCACGTTGGCGTTGTATATGCTAGCGGCTGCCAAGGGAGACTGGGGGTTTAGAATGGGTGATGCTTCGTCAAAATGTGATTATCACCAACTTGTATTTAAGAATGGCAGTGGAACGAACTTGGAATCTAGGATCTCACAAGCGGACCATAGGTAATAACTCGCAAGTCGGGCAACCACTTACACTCTCCTTCCCTTCTCTTCTCTTCTCAAATTCTAGGTGTCATTGGAGTTCATTACTAGTCAATTTAACTGAGCCATCATCGACATGCCTTCTATCAGCACCGCACTCCTGGCTGTGGTCGCTTCGGCGTCAATGGTTCTAGGACATGGCCATGTCCGCAGAGTGATATACAACGGAGTGACCTATCCAGGTTATGAGCGGTGGTCAGACCAAGACCAGTCTGAAGTAGCCACATGGCACTTTACGACAGAGGATGAAGGCCCAGTCCCGATTTCCGACATCAACGGGCCCGATATCATCTGCCACCAGGGAGCAACGAACGCCAAGGGCAGGATCCCGGTAGCTGCTGGCGGTCAGCTGGAAGTCGTACGTTACAACACTCAAGGAGGCTTTGAGCACCCCGGCCCCGAGATGCATTATCTCGCCCCATGTAGCGACGCCGGTTGCGCCAGCGTCGATAAGAACAGCCTTCGCTTTACCAAGTTCTACGAGCGAGGGCTCGTCAAGGGCGGCCCGGCAGATGACCCCGAGTGGAATACTCAGAAATGGGCCACTACCGAAGTCCACAAGAATGTTCAGAGCGAGGGAAACGGGTTTATCGACACTTACACCGTTCACATCCCTCAGAACATCAAGCCGGGCCAATACATCCTCCGACATGAGGTTCTCGGCTTGCACATGGCTTACGAGGGCAAGGCAGAGTTCTATCCGCAGGTCAGTAAAGAATAGAGACTCAATATAGACACCCTCTTCATATGCTAACAAAAGATAGTGCATCAACTTGGAAATATCTGGCTCTGGCAGCCAGCAACTTGAGGGAAAGGCTGCAACCGAGTTATACAATAGTCAAGATCCAGGCATTGCCATCGACATTTGGCGCGACCTTGAGTCATACCAAATCCCTGGCCCGCCTGTTTCTAGTGCCCTATCGAAGCGGGACATCTTTCAGCAGACCACCCCTAAGCGCCATCCACGAGACCTCAGACACACTCTTTAAAGCAGTAAACGTACCAATTTTCTAACATTTCGATTCTATTTTCTTGGTTGATCCTGGACCTTATTGCGACTATATGGCACCGATTCTCTCTGTTCATTTTACTTCATACTGTTTTATGTATACTTCTACGATTGAGCACACGAGTATCAAGCGCTTATACCTGTATATGTTGAACAATTTCGATACCCTCGTAGTTCGGCCTAGAGCCTAACGTATAATAATACATGTCTCGGGGAACATTGGCTGCATCATCCTTCGATTTGGGTGACATGAACTCTCTCACCGCTCACTTGACCCTTTGTTTCTGGCAACCAAGACAATGACACTAGCGAACTTACTAGGGGTTGCTTTACGGGCTCTTTGTAGGCCCTTTTGGATCGAACAAACTCCATGTGGTAGCTTTGTTGGCGAATATCTACAATGCTGAGCTGAGAAACTATTTAGATTTTTGGTTCAATCTCAACTTCAATCCATCGCACGAGTAACACATCACTGCAACATCCTTCGAAAGCTATCCCAGGCTTCAACGCCAAGTCTGTCGAAATAATGAAATCCGAAATACCTTCGGCAACCCGGCAACAGCCTCGACGAACTGTTCGAAACAAGAATCTACTACCAAACGAACAGCCCACTCACGACCCGATCCAGAAACATGCATCGACGGCAGGGGTTAATAAGGCAGGCGCTGGCGCTGGAGCAAAGTCATCAACGAAGAAGCGAGGGAAAAGTAACAAGCGCGTGCAAGCCAAGATTACCAAAGAGCTCGAGAACAGGATCGCAGCAATGGAGTCCGAAGTGGCGTTGTTAGAGCAACAGAAGCTCCTGGGGCTTGTGATCGAGCCGGCTCAGGTCTCGCCCAGCAGCATAGGTGCAGCATCGCCGAAACTCGTCAAAGCCAAGCGCGGTCGCAGCAAGAAAAAGAAGGTCGCGGAAGAGGGCAAATACATGGATCACATCCTGCTCACGGACGACGAAGCGGACGGGGTGCGCGAGGGCGGAGGACAGGAGGGCGATCGACTGCAGAGGTGTGAGCGCTGGATCCCTGAAATGGAGCACCGAGGACGTCCCTCTGTGAAGCCGAAGAATGTGCCTTACCAGATGTGGATGTCGTACTGCCTTCTCGATGACTACATGTATAGATACTCCTTGACCGAGGAACAGGTGAAGACGCACCCTCTCATGGACGAGGTTTACGCCTTTCAAAGCGGTGGCTCGCAGCCAGTAGCAATACCGGATGGGTTTCGATGGAACGACAGGAAGAAATTGGTGCCTGGCTGAGGACATGGTATTGCGAATTTAGCGAAGTATATCTGTTTTCTTTTGGGGGTTGTTTAGATAAAAATGGCTGTTCTATTAATAATGCATTGCAACGCTTCTATGATCGCGTCCACGAACCAATGAATTAGTGACTATAACCCCTGAGATGAGAAGAACGTACTTGGAACAAGACCAAATCGGCATAGGTGAAATCGTTCCCTAGCCAGGAGCCTTCACCGCACGTCTCGCTCTTCAATACGTACCTTCTGCCAAGACCCGAGATGTTTTGCCAGGAGATCATTTCAGCCAGATCATCTCATAATGTACCCGACAGGCCGATGGCTCTCATAAAAGGCATATTGTCGCCTATGATCTGTGAGCGAGCGTGTGTTCAATTATCGAGGTTTATCGAGGTTGAATTAGAGTCTTGTAGGGATGTCGCATTTATCGGTGGATATGGCGTCATGTGATCTGAGGTACTCTGGACCAGGGTATGGACCAGGGTGTCCACCGCGAGCTATTACGTCGCTTTTTCTTTTTTTTTTTTTACGTTGAGCTTATTCTTTCTTTTTCTTTTAAATTAATAAATACATAGGTAGCCCTCGGCGGACCTCGGGCTACAGCATCGATTGGTTATCTGCACCTTGGAGATGTCGTTACCCGCAGACCCGGAGGATGGAGCCTCGAGACCTCTCCTGGGTGACCGGCGCGAGTCGCAGAACGACGGCGCAGAAGCTGACACTGCCCCGCCGCCGCCCGCCCCGGCTCGCGATGGAGGCACATTCACCAAGAACCTCGGCGCACTCGAGGCTTTCGCCATCGTAATCAGCATCGTCATCGGGAGCGGTATCTTCACCTCTCCCGGATCTATCGACACCAATGTCCCGTCTCCAGGCGCTGCATTGATCGTCTGGCTGATTGGCGGCGTGCTTGCGTGGACTGGCGCTTCGACCATGGCCGAGCTAGGGACGGCGATCCCCGGGGAGGGTGAGTTACTACACCTAACCTAGACACCAATCACAACGATCAATGTAGACGAGATATGGCGGCTGATCTATGCCATAGGGGGAGTGCAGCCATATCTTCAGTACATCTTCGGCGATGTCTTTGGCTTCCTAGCTGCCTGGACCTGGATCGTAGCCGTGATGCCAGCTACCCTTGCCATCCTGAGTATTGTCTTCGTGGAAAGCATCTACTCTGCGCTAGGTGTCACCGACCAGGCAGAGAGGATCGAACACAAGCTGTTCTCCATTCTCATTTTGGTCGTCATCAGCGTCGCCAATTCCATCAGCACTAAAGCTAGCACACGCCTAAACAACTTCTTCGTCGTCACAAAGTTCGTCACCATTGCCGCCATTGTCGTCGCGGGCTTGGTAGTCGCCATACTTCAAGCTACCGATCCGGAAAGGGACATTGGAGGGAGAGATTGGTTCAACAAGCCATGGTTCGGTAATCGAGACGTTACAAATCCAGACGGAAGTAAGACGGACTGGAGTGGGCTAGGAGCATGGGAGATACTTGGCCACTACTCTGCGGCGCTATACGGAGCATTGTGGGCCTACTCGGGCTGGGACAAGGTGAGCTTGGTTTTGCTTAAACCTCCGTCTGATCTACATCGCTCAAGCATGATAGGCAATCTACGTCTCGGCCGAGCTTCGATCACCGGCGCGTCAGCTACCACTCGCTATCAATACGGCTGTCCCGACGATCGTACTCTGCTTCATTGCAGCAAATGCTGCATACTATATCCTGCTTCCCTGGGATGTTGTCTCGACGACCGATAGTGTAGCTGTGGTAAGTACGAGATCCTCATTACTATTTGGGCTTGTTGCTAATCGAGGGAAAGACCGCGATAACTCGCCTCTTGGGCCGTGGGTTTGGTGTGTTAGCCGCCATTCTCATCTGTCTAGTTGTCGCTGGCTCCCTTCTTGGCAACTCGTTCGTCGCTGGCCGTATGGCGGTAGCGGCGGCCAACATGAACTGGCTCCCTCGCATTTTCGCTGCCGTTGGCTACGTTGGACTGAAGCCTAGGGCAGAGAATCAGCCTGAGTCTTCTGACGACGAGCCGAATACTTCGCGTACAACTAAATCAGATGCCCCTATAAACGCCATCGTGCTATCGACTATCCTCTCAGCTCTATACATTCTCCTTGGAAGTTTCCGTGCGCTTCTAACCTTCAACGGCCTAGGCGAATATTCTTTCTTCTTCCTGACTGTCCTTGGCGCCATTGTACTGAGATTTCGAGAGCCAGGACTACGACGACCATATAAGCCATTCATTCTGATCCCGGTAATCTTTGCGGTCGTCAGCGGGTTCGTGGTAATCAGAGGCGCTTTCTTTGCGCCCGTACTCGCGCTCGTTGTTATCGTGGTTTGGATAATTGGCTTGATGTTCTATTGGGTCAGGAAACGATTGGCTTCGAGACAAGTGGAATGATTGAAGGATGCAGGGATTGCCATCAATTCAATCTCCTAAACGAACGGTAGATGCCCCTTAACGGCACACATCAACCAAACACCACTGGTGAGTTGCATTGCATTTAAATGCCTGGGTATAGTATGATTGTATAAAGGGAATAGCATCTTGAAGAAAAATGCTGTCCTAGTCTCCAATTTCGGTATAATATTAGGTCTGCTGTATCTGTGATTAGAGGAATACATGTCTGAGAGGCTGACTATCTTCCTCGGATCTAGGGAAGTGTTTACTTCAATAAGGAATTTAGAGGTAAAGCTAGCTGTGTGTATTTTTTATCGTAACGAGTGCCTATAAACGTTCCTGCGCCAGCGCATGAAACCCCATATCCGATCCATTCCTCGCCAAGCCTCAACCGTACTCAATGTTATTCAAAGTACCAAAGCCTCCCTTCCTAGTACGCCAAGTCCCCTTTTCCCCGGAGTCTATATTCTCTCCCTTACTTCGTGGATAGATCATGCCACGAAGACATCCTCGGCGGGCAATTCAACTACTCGCTTGGTCGGCATCTTTACGGTCTTCCACTCCCCGTCCTTCTTCTTCTGGATCTTGGTGACGGCGGCCCAAGGGATCAAATGCTCGACCGCGAATTCCTTCTCATCGGCATGTCCATACTTCTTGTTTGCTTTTTCGTACTCTGCTGCAACATCGTGGATCTTTTCGGTGATTTTGGTGGAGTCGAGGGTGTAAAGGTATCCGCTTCCGGCATGTTTCTCGGAGACCTGGATATCGTCCGAGGTAGAGATGAATGGGTCCCTGGAGGGATGCTTCAAGGTTCCTTCCACATGCTCAAACAAGGTGCCCTCCGGGTTGTTAAAACCCTTGGCCTTGAACCCTCCATTATCTTTGGTGGTCTTGGGGCTGCGTGAGTCGCCTCGGTAGAGAGTGGTGGCTACAACACCGCTCACGAGCGATGCGAGAAGACTGAAGAAGACGAAGAAAGAAGAGCTGTGCATCTTGGAATAGTGCTTGCGAGTTGGTGGCTTTGGGCTGTGGACTGTAAATGTAAGGGATGTGAAAGTGCTTGGTTTGTTGGTCGTAGATGTTAGATATCTAAGAGAATAGTAACAACAGCCTCTTATATACTTTTTTCCTCCTACGCTCAAGAGCCTTCACACTTGGTTAAGAAACCGCCAGCGTCGGCGGGGTCTACAAGCAAGCTGGTAAGTGTGAGACCAAAAAAAGAAACCGCCCGAAGAAGAATCTTATTAATAGACAGGCCATGGTGTAGATGGCGTTATTCCTTTCTCCAAGTTAGATGGACCGAAGTGGCCTGTCTGTAGTTCTCGCCTCGTACAGCTAGAGAGAATGATATCAGTAGGAATATGAAGGAGTCCTGACAGGCACAGGTTAAAAAAAGAAATCATTGGGCATACTCAAGTTTGACAACGAGGCTCGCAAGCAAAGGCTAAAATTATATCTTCAGCATCTCATGCCGGCCTTGAGATGAATGATCTACGAGGCTGCATTTAGTCTGATGCGGAGGAGGAACTACACCATTGCCGATCTTGTATATGCAAGTAGACCTGCTGCTGCTGAGCTGCAGAAGAGGAATCCATAGCCTCGTTGGGGTTCTCTCAGCTGTGAATATCAGCTATGAGGATGTATCTCCCTCTCTTCGGATTCCTCGGAAGGAGTTGCTGGCAGATCCTCGGCAGTGATGTCAACAAATAAGACTCGTCCAATATTGCCGATTTTGAATATTTAAATTGCTTCCTTCAGGAGCGTTACGACATTTCTAACATGATTTGTTCGTCTCTGTGATATTATGGTCCTGTTTCTTGTTCCTATAAAGGATTTAGGGGGCCAGAATTAAGGCAGCTTCCCCCGCACAGGAGCTTTGCGGTCCTGTAGTCTAAAAATACCAAGGTAAACTAAGATTTGTAGCTGATCTAAACCATTATTTATATCACGGAGTACAGAGGGTATGCTGCTACCACATGTACATACGTACAAACGACGCTGATTTGTAAAAGGGGTCGGTTTGTCCTATAAGTGTGGCTCATCAGGGCCAGGGTAGTGCCACCGCCACATTACGTCACGGCCAGGAAATATTGAATCAATATCAACATCAATAATATCAATATAAATACACATGGTTTCCCCTCGACTTCAACTGCCTTGCCTTGGTGCAGATAAGTAAGCAAATCACAGCACGGATACACTTTGCACTACGACGTCCTCTATTTTCCCCTATTTCCTATCTCAATCATATCCAAGCAGAATTTATTTCTACAGCACTCAGGGGTACGTGCCAACTTCAGAACAACCACCCTAGCGTTTCCATGCTCACGTACACGGCAAATCACAGATCACGTATACGCCATGCAGGAGCCTGCCACAGCATCGTGGGGTCTGAGCATCAGCGACGCCGACTTTGAGAAGCTTAAAGCCGGCTTCGAGCCTCAGGATCAGGATGACAAATGGCACGTCTCGGTCACGGATCAGGGCCAGAGCGGCAACATCTCTATCCACCTTGCTCGAAGCGGGACGGGCAAGGAACTTTACGTACTCGTTTTGAAGCCAAGTGACGGCGGCAGCAGCAGTGGTGGTGGTGGTGTGAAGGTCGAAGCTATCACTTGGGAACAGAACAAGGGCGGAATTCGCATCTCGGAGGAGCAGGCCAAGAAGGAAGTAGTCATTATAACCAGACGCCTTCTGGAGTGCGATTTTGATGCGCTTCCAGAGTATGATGTCTCGGATCTGTGGAATCATCCTGCTGCTCAGATAGGCGCCGACTGAACAACCTTCTCTTTTCTACTTCAGCGTCTATCTAGGTTAGGCCAAGTTGTCAATAGACATCGCACCCTGTAACCTCTCTAACTGTTGTTACGATCCTGACAGAGCGAACTACCATGTGCATGAGTGCCCCCAGCATTTCGTCCTAAAGATCCGGCACCTTATCAGCAGTAGTTGGAGTAGCTTTCATGCAGGATTCTATGGTTATTAGGTAGTTTAGTAATTGATCAAAATGTATTAGGAGAAAAAGAAATTTTAAAGTCTAAAACTTGCAAGTGAATTTGCCAGATATGTATTAAATACACGAGTACTATACAAACCCTAGCTCTAGAGGCCTCTCTTCTGCGCAATATCGTCAATACTCTCCAACAACGCCGCGCCGAGCTGTTTTACTTTAGGGGGCACAACCATCGAGAAATGGTCTGTACGGAGTCAAATGTCAGCTGGAATCAAGTTTTTGATGGGCATTAACCAAGTAGGTACTTACCAGCGTCAACTTTGTGAACAACGATGTTGTTACCCAGCAGATTCTCCCACCCATTCGTGCCAAAGTCTTGCCTCTTGGCGAAGAACCAGGACTTGAACTCTAGCTCAAAGTCTTCCAGTGTCATCTCGCTTAGCGGCTTACCGCTGGTGCCGGGCTTCATAGCCGCGGGCCATGTGATCCTGTCGTCACGCTCTTCGGGGTTCGGGCTGTCGTTGAGGCCCTTTGCCGCCCAGATGATGTGAGTCCGGCACGGGGCACGC
>JAOXNK010000004.1:696755-712307 GCA_028566675.1 Hypoxylon intermedium
CGATTGAGTCCAAGTAGGACTCTTTCAGAGATTAAACTGAAAAGAACAGATACTACACTTGATCTAAGCCAAAAGGCTACCGCAGCAGTTAGTACATCAGTATCATCAAACGTATTGGGGTGGTGTTGCTTACCAAAGAGAGCTGAAGAAGAAAAGAAAAGAAGTCGGAAGAGCTGCGAAATTCAGCTGCTGCGCATATGTACGTATGTACAGAGCTGAGAGTGGGGTACTATTCTGCGGTGCATTAGGCCCACCGCCTTCACGTGTGGCTTGAAGGGCTGGAGAGGCTGAGAGGCTGCCACACGGCTGCGGACGACCTTGGAATAGATCCACTCCTAGGAGATCATCAGCCACTTACAGCCCACGGAACCCCCAAGTTTGTTTTTGTTGACCCTACACTAATCGCGTCGGCAACGGCTTTGGATGGCAGAAATAGCCGTATTATAGATAACGTGCTAGGTAGTAAACAACATCGCCGACAACTACAACTACATACATGCCGATCTAGTCCCAATCGCCAATATGAGGGTCACGGAGGTGATAATAGACGTATGTATTTTCTAGGAGATTGCACATATCTCTACTAACTTGCTTGGAAGGGCTTCAAATCCTACGCCGTCAGAACGGTCATCTCAGGATGGTCAGTAAACAATGACCATTTTCTCCGTCGCGTAACAGAAGCTGATGTCGCATAGGGACGAGAGCTTCAACTCGATCACTGGCCTGAACGGCAGTGGCAAATCCAACATTTTGGACGCCATTTGCTTCGTTCTAGGTATCACAAACATGTCGACGGTTCGAGCCCAAAACCTACAGGTATGAAGAAGAAAAAGAGCTCGGATTAAAATCGCACAGGCAGGACCTAATACTGTTTTCAGGATCTCATCTATAAGCGTGGCCAAGCGGGCGTTACGAAAGCAAGCGTGACGATCGTATTCGACAACAGAGATAAGCAAAAGTCACCCATCGGCTTTGAAGAGTACGCGACCATAAGCGTCACTAGACAGATCGTCCTAGGAGGCACTTCCAAATATCTAATCAATGGACACCGAGCGCAACAACAAACAGTCCAAAACCTCTTCCAATCAGTACAGCTCAATATCAATAATCCTAACTTCCTAATCATGCAAGGCCGAATTACCAAGGTTCTGAACATGAAAGCAGTCGAGATTCTAGCCATGATCGAAGAAGCTGCTGGTACAAGGATGTTTGAGGACCGAAGGGATAAGGCGATCAAGACTATGGCTAAGAAGGAAATGAAATTGCAGGAGATCACCGAGCTACTGCGTGACGAAATAGAGCCTAAGCTCGAGAAGTTGCGGACGGAAAAGAGAGCATTTCTAGATTTCCAGCAAACACAAAATGACCTGGAACGCCTAACGAGGGTGGTAGTTGCACACGACTACGTGAAGTACCAAGAAAGGTTGCAGCAATCTGCCACAGACCTGGAGAATAAGAAACAGCGACAAAAGGATCTCGAAGACTCTGCTGTCCGACTCAAGAGTGAGATATCCCATCTCGAGGATGACGTCAAGAAAGTGAAGGCGCAAAGAGACAAGGAGCTCAGGAAGGGGGGGAAAGCCCAGGCACTGGAGGATGATGTTAAGAAGCACTCGAACGAGCTAGTTCGACTAGCCACCGTTATGGACTTGAAGAATTCCAGCAAGACCGAAGAGGAAGAACGGAGGTCCGCGGTGCAGAAGAACGTCGCCGAGCTCGAGGCGGCGTTGAAAGAGAAGACCAAGGCCTATGAAAAGATCAAGGCCAAATACGACGCAGCAAAAGAAGAGAACGAGAAGCAAGCCCAGGAAGCAGAGTCGAAAGAGGAGTTGCTCCAGACATTGCAGACCGGTGTTGCATCCAAGGAAGGACAAGAGAGCGGCTATCAAGGCCAACTGCAAGACGCGAGAAATCGGGTAGCGACTGCTTCTACTGAACAAGAGCAGGCGAAGATCAAAATCGCCCATCTCGAGAAGCGAATCAAGGAGGAAGAACCCCGAGCCAAGAAGGCCAAAGAACAGAATGCAGGCCTATTGAAGGACCTAGAGGGATTGAAGGCTCAGTCGCAGAAACTCCAGGCCCACCTTGGAAAGCTCGGTTTCGAGCCGGGACAGGAAGAGGAGATGTACAAGCAGGAATCATCGTTGCAACAAACCATCAGAGGCCTGCGCCAAGAGGCAGATGCTCTCAAACGCAAGGTTGCCAACATTGATTTCAATTATGCTGATCCGACTCCCAACTTTGATCGCTCCAAAGTCAAAGGATTGGTGGCGCAACTTTTTACCCTCGGCAAGGAGCATACTAGAGCCGGCACCGCCCTAGAAATATGTGCTGGCGGTCGCCTCTATAATGTCGTTGTGGATAGTGAGGTTACAGGCACACAACTACTTCAGGGCGGAAAGCTGCGGAAACGAGTCACTATTATTCCCTTGAACAAGATTTCAGCCTTTAAAGCCGCGGCCCAGACTATTGCCACAGCACAAAGGATTGCCCCTGGTAAGGTCGACCTGGCCTTGTCGCTCGTGGGTTACGATGACGAGATATCTGCGGCAATGGAATATGTCTTCGGCAACACCCTGATATGCCAAGATGCCGAGACCGCAAAGAGAGTGACGTTTGATCCGAACGTGCGGATGAGGAGCATTACACTGGATGGTGATGCGTATGACCCTTCTGGCACACTCTCAGGTGGAAGCGCGCCCAACTCCAGTGGTGTGCTTGTCACGTTACAGAAACTGAACGAGATAAACCGCCAGCTGAAGGAGGCCGAAAGTTCTTTGCATGATCTCCAGTCAAGAATCTCTCGAGAAAAGTCAAAACTCGACCAGGCTCGTAAGATTAAGCAGGAACTCGATCTCAAGGCACACGAGATTAAGCTCGCAGAGGAACAGATCGGCGGTAATTCGTCATCATCGATTATCCAGGAGGTCGAAAATATGAAAGAGACGATTGTGCAACTGAAGAATAACAGCGCCAACGCCAAGAAGAGGCAAGCTGAGGCAAGTGCCGACGTGAAGAGGATAGAGAAGGACATGAAGGACTTCGAGAACAACAAGGACTCGAAGTTGGTGGAGCTTCAGGCCTCTCTGGACAAGCTACGGGCGACATTAGCTAAGAACTCGACCACTGTCAAGTCCCTACAGAAGGAGCTGCAGGGTGCCCAGCTAGATTCAGAGCAGGTTTCGGGCGACCTTGCTGCCGCAAGGGAGCAATTACAGGAAGTCGAATTGGCCATCAAATCCCAACAGCAGGAAATCGAAGACCTAGTCAAGAAACAGTCCAAATTGCAGGAAACTCACGACCTTGCTCAAGCAGAACTCGACGATGAAAGAGCCAAATTGACAGGCTTTGACGATGAGCTACACGCGCTGGAAGATGCGATACGATCGAAGAATGCCCGGATCACCGAAGAGGGACTCGAAAAGCAAAAGCTCAGCCACACCGTAGACAAATTCCATAAGGAGCAACAGCATGCTACACAAACTGTCGCGAATATGGAGAAGGAGTTTGACTGGATTGCCGAGGAGAAGGATAACTTTGGCCGCACAGGCACGCCGTATGATTTCAAGGGTCAGAACATCACGGAGTGCAAGGCGACGCTAAAGACTCTCACGGACCGATTCCAAGGCATGAAGAAGAAGATCAATCCCAAGGTCATGAACATGATCGATAGTGTCGAGAAGAAAGAGGTGTCTCTCAAGCACATGATGAAAACGGTCATCCGCGACAAGCGCAAGATCGAGGAGACCATCATTAGTCTTGATGACTACAAGAAGAAAGCCCTCCTGCAGACCTGGGAGAAGGTCAACGGTGACTTTGGCCAAATCTTCTCGGAGCTGCTACCTGGAGGCAGTTTCGCCAAGTTGGACCCGCCCGAGGGCAAGACTATCAACGAGGGTCTAGAAGTAAAGGTCTGTCTCGGCAAGGTGTGGAAGCAAAGCCTGACGGAGTTGAGCGGTGGTCAACGGTAAGTCCCTTTGTCCTATTTCTCGTATTCCTACAATGTTATGTTCGATGCTAACTTTATGAATTAATAGATCACTCGTGGCACTCTCGCTCATCATGGCGCTTCTGCAGTTCAAGCCGGCGCCCATGTACATCCTGGACGAGGTGGACGCGGCTCTCGACCTGTCGCACACGCAAAACATCGGCCGCCTCATCAAGACGCGCTTCAAGGGCTCCCAGTTCATCGTCGTCTCCCTCAAAGACGGCATGTTCCAGAACGCCAACCGCATTTTCCGTACCCGCTTTAGCGAGGGCACGAGCATGGTCCAAGCTCTTACCGCCGCGGACTTTAGATAATTACCTTACCTATCTACCTAGGTAATTTTCTCTTTTCTCTCCCTTTAATCTCTGCGAGTTTTGAAGAGAAGGGGGCCGTGGGCGTTTAGTGTGGAAAATGAGGGATATTGCTAGCCTCTGATGACGATTACATGGCTGGCCGTAGAGCATTAACTCGTTATGTCGTTGATGAATGAATTGGGAGTGAGGTAGGCGGGCGGGCTGGCAGGCTGGATGAATGAATGAATGGTATACCATGTTTGCGTGTCACTAGTTTCCAGCAGGCGGATATGCATGTCCTTCAAAGATTTTTCCATTTGGGTCGGCGTCGCCATGATTAGGAATTAATGATAACTTTGCAGGTCACCTTTTCATTGTACTTTTCATTTCATTTCAAGCCTCTGAGTGTGTTCTTATTAAGTGATGTCTATTCTGGGGTTGTCTGTGATACAAGTGCGTGACTTCTGATCCGACGTTGCCGTCTCTTCCTCTTACAAAACCAGATCCTGCCCGCCATTATCTCTTTCTCGCTGTGTATGCATATACATATATACATGTCTTAGGTAAAGTAAAGCTCAAGGCCGTCTACACTTACTGCTTGATATATACATGATGTCCCCTTTCCTCAACCACTGCGGCCATGCCAACGGCAATCCAGGCCTCGCGATCTTCTCCCAGACTAGGGTCGAACAACGGGGTGAGCTGCATGCCCAAGCAGCCACTTAGCGGCGCTCCTTCGTCTACCGCTCGCTTTGCCCTGAGTGATTTGTCCGGCTCGCTTGGGTGGCGGAAGCCATTGCCCTGATCGACATTGGGCATTTTACATCTAAAGGTGGCATGGTTAGTTTTTTTTATTTTTAATATGTTATGTAGGTAGGTAGATAGGACTACTAACCTGACGGTCCTACAAGATACGTGGAATACTGTGTCATTGTACAGGCGCGAGCTCCCCGGCTTGAAGCGGACCTGCTTCCAGGACTCTTCGTCGTAGGCTTCGGCACCGGAAACTGAAGGCATATGTTAAATGAAATGTAAACGAAATTCAAAGCTTGTTGGCGATGGCCACTTACGTATGATGTTAGGTCGGAATCTAAGTACATCGAGCTCCTTTAGGGTCTCATCCTTTGGCACTTCTTTGCTGAATTCTTGCATACTGCCTAGATTTATAAGATGAAGTGGGTACTAGATCCGATATTAGTTTCCTATACAGGCAGGCTGAAACAAAAAGGTTTCCTTGAAGACGAGGAACTTACGGCATCCTGAAACCCGGTCACAGGTTGATAACCAGCCTGTTCCTCGCTTGGGGCGCATCGGTAGACTTCTCGCAGCTGGTTCGGGTCGACCCGGAAGAGTGCCAATTTGTTGCTAACGCCCAAATACCGCCGTAGCTCCTCTGGCAATTCTTTCTCCATGTTGAGAGCGTTGACGGTATCTTTCCAGATCTTGACGTCTTCGAACGTGTAACCCTTCTCCTTAATCTCGGCGGCTGATGGGAAATCCACCGGCAGCAGAATCTCAACCTCGGGCTCAGCGGAGCGGCCCCTCCCCAGCTTAGCAGCGATCACAGAAAAGAGACCACGCAAGCCCTCCTCCTTCCAGGGGAACCGCAGGATCAGGAACGCCTCGTTCGTCTTCATAGATTGCTTCCGCAGCTTCATCTCGTCCGGCAGCCACAGATCAACCGTGACGTTCGCTAGTCTCGCGAACTGGCGCTGCGTGACGAACTCCCACTTGTGCTTCGACTTTTCCTCGTCCGTCGCGTCCACAGCCACGGGGAACGGGCTCTTGAGCTGCGCGAATGTGAAGAGGCGGTCAAACTGGAGTCCCGAGGGCAGAACTTTGCTCCTGGTCAGTTCGATGCCTTTGCACGACTTGACCGGGTAGATGACCAAGCTCTGCACCTTGGGCGGCTCGCCGGCCACCGGCGCATGTTCGGCCGAGAACTGCTTTTTCAAATTGCTCTTTGACCCCTCGACGCCGGCTTTGGTGTGCGTCTGGAGCAGCGCATCGCTCTTCTGCAGTCCGACTGGAGGCAGAATAACTACCACCGGTATCAAGAAAGCGCAGATGGTTATGGCGAGCAGGAAGATGGAGGCGGCGTCCAGCTCAATTTTGCTCAGGGCGGATAGATCCATGGCTATAGGCTGGATTCCCAGTAATAACAATTGACACCTGGATATTTAATGACTGTGCTACTCGACCAGCAAGGAGCATATCCGACCTCTGCACTAAACAAACGTATTATACAATAAGTACCGAAAGAGGGTAAAGAGAAGAAGATAGAGTCACAGCGAACAGAGATTGTGACCCGAAGTTGAGGTTGAAGCTAAAAATTAGAAAAAAAGAGCGTTGCAAACACAGTTGCATCTTTAGTCCCTGGACGAAACATCTGAGACGTTGGAAGGGTGAAAATCGACTCATCGAAGGTCACGTGGTATCACGTGCTCTAATTGGACCCGTGTTTACTAGCTAATAGGAGGTACTTGTACTTTGTAGACATGTCATGATGCTATAAATTGATATGCATGTAGGGTTGATTTTTGTCAATAGTTATATTAAGAGTCAATACTTGAATGTGCAATGTGAATCACTATCAAATAAAAATGGAATATTGTGACGACTGTGGAAGCAGGTCGGCCTTGAAAAATATAAAGGCAGACGGCAGAGCTATGACCATCGAAATAGTGTACCCTCTCATATCTAACGATAATCTACGATGCGTAACAAAAAATATTATAGTAGATCTGCAGCGAGTTTGTACGTAGATGATCAACGACCATGTTGCCTGCCCGCCTGCCTGCCGCAATAATGTAGAGGTAGCAGTGATGGCACCCCGATCATCCAGCCATCTTATAATCGACGTATTGGTGAATCAGGGTTGGTGGAAATTACCAAGGCCGACATCGACGTAGAAAGATCGTCATAAACCCGAATAGCCACCGGGAGCATTTTTACTCCTATTCTAACGGTTAAACATGCTAGACCGCGCAATGCATCGTCGATGAATGGAGCAGAGTTTGTGTAGTTGCCTTGGTTCCAAGACGATCAGATACAAGATCGTAGGTGTTTACAGACTCACTAATGAAATAACGCGGGAATACCATTCGGTTTGGTATTCCCGACGTAGTGAAGCCCTAGTGTAGTCTGCTAGTGTAGTGTAGAGACGGGCGCCCGGGGATCGAGCTACCATATTTAGATGCCACCTTGGCTTGTCACCCGCTCGTCACCCGCGGGCGGAGATATCGGGACTGAAGTCACCCAGCTAATGCAAGGTACCAGGCACCTTGGGCCAGCAATAGTTGGCACGTGTGGGTAATAAAAGATGTAGATGGAAGTCTTGATTCCAAGTGCGTCTGGAGGCTGAAAGCTAGAAAGCGCTCACCGCCAGTGAATGCCGTCGCGGCCAGGATAGCAGGATACCAGGACAGCTAGCAGCAAGGAGCTTGCGCATTACGACCGGGATTCCGGGTTGCCACTTGTGAGGAGCTGCATACCCCCTTAGCGCCCACACGCCAAATGGTCTCATAACCGCTCCAGTCCGCGCGAAAGCCCCTCAAGGCGCACCGTTTTGTCTGCTTCTTGCCAAGGACTCTGCAAGGGCTTACTGTAGACGGATGAGACACGATGGGGGCCGCCACGAAAGAGCTAGAATGCATCCGTCCATTCTAGGCAGGTTGTCAGGACCGTTTTGGCCACGTTGGTGCTAATCAGATACTGATGGATGTCATGATCATGATGAAGACGATCGCGGGATTATGCTTCCGCGGGTATGGCCGGTATTCTCCGCATCATGCCCCTACCTCCGTTGAAGATAGGAGCATACGGGCGGCGAAAGAATGATGGAGACGGAGCTTACCGTCATTCTTCGCATTGCGGCGTATCTCCCGGAGTTGTCCTCCATCCTCCATCATCTACTCTGCTACTCTAGACAACCAGACTACCGGTATATATCCCACTCGAACCGAATAGGTCATCATTACAATTAGCCAGTCTAGGTGGTCCAGTAGAAGGCTAGAGCTAGAACAATTCAAGCTGGACGCAGATCAGACGCAACCGGATAGAAGGCGCGTCAATTAGTCCAACTACATATGCAACTAATTTAGCTTCTCGACGGCTCCGCGGTACGGGGCCACTAGATGCACATCGTCTGTTTTCCCGGGCTGCTATGGCCCATCAACCTCAACCTCCAACTTGACACCTACCTATGTAGGAATTCCTCGCGTCGCAAGTCAGAGTAGGTATTCACTGCGCTCGAAATACTCCGTCCTGGTCCTGGCCTTGGGAGACTCGGGCGCACTAACGTGCGGGTCTGGCAAATATCGAATTATACTTACGTACCGCATGAGTGTTTGCGTAGGTATGTAGGTACTAGAGCTCTAGCACTTGCCTGGTGAACAGGAACAGGAGGTAGACAAATGCGTTGGGTTGGTAGGTATTGCGGCACGTACGTACACTGGCGGGACCGAAAGTCAGTCAAGCCCCTTTAAAATTAAATCTTAGGGACCTCCGTCCCAAGAAGTTGTCGATTATTGTTAATACTCTCAAGCCTCGCCCGCATGAAGCATCGTGAGATTACAGCAGTGTTTGAATATTAATAAGCATAAGCATTGGTCCCATTGTCTCGGGAAATTCGATTTCTGCTTTAGGAGCCGCGCAGCCCTAGCTGCTGGCCCCATGCCCCGTTCCCCTATGATGTCTGTTACCTACCTGGTATCGTCATCCGGCGGCCAAAGCTGCAGCCGCCTATTGATTCGAGCAGGGATGGAGCGCGCCGCTGGTTCGGCCGGGAAGTGTCCCAATCACCTAACTAACTGAGTGGCCCCAATGTCTAGCCTTACCGCCCTGCTGTTTTGACAGGCACTAGCATCACCAGGTATACACGCCGACGTTTTCTAGAACCCGAGCATATGTTACATACCTACTCTAGGTAGGTAGGTAGGTAGGTAGGTGACCCTTCATTTCAAGAACTAAGAACATATCCAACCCCTATCGACTAGGTATCGAAGCCTTCTCGAGATCTTAATACTGTGCATAGTATTGTACTGTGCATTTTATGAGATGTGACCAAGCGCTCAATCCAGTAGAGCCAAACTGACTCGTCAAGTGAAACGGCAGATGCGCAGCATGGATCGTCCTCTGATAGTCCCAAAGCTCAAGCAAGAACTGACACTGGGGAGATGTCATTTTCACACGTACACACAAGACAGCCTCGTACGATTTCCAGTTGGCCTGGCGGAGCACATGTCATACAAGCCACGCTATGCTGGGCCGACTTGCGCAAGTTAGAGCTATCTCCGCGAACTATTGTATTGGCGCTGCATTGCGAGGACGATGGCTTCCTACATGCCTAATAATACTCGTTGCCGACGGTCTTTGGTGGAGAACTGTCGGCAGCCTCAAGCCGCGGAGTCAGGGAGTGCGAGATAGGCGTCTTTAAGATGGGGGCTTATTACACTCCCCGGTAATAAAAATGTCGTTATTGTCTAGGTACCTAGGTAGGTAATTAACTGGGCAGGCAAGCCGCCGAGGTGACGACTCACGAGTCATGAACCCATTAGCGCGACTCCCCAAGATTTTCTTAATGACTAGCCACTTATTAAAAATATTGGAACGTTGGAATTTGTTCGTCATGCGAGTTGGTGTTCCTGCTGAAGCTGGGCAGTGTGTGATGTGACTTCTCACTGTCCCCGGTTGACATGGGATGCCAGCTCAATGAGCACATAACCCACAGACCAGGTACCTGCACTGTACAGGTTGTGTACCTACGTAGGGCTAAGGTTATTCCAAATTCGCATTGCGGCTAGCCAGGATCGTTAAGGTTGAAGGGGAATTACGCAGTGGTAGGGTAGGGCAAACTTAGTTAGCCTTACCCCATGATGCCGTTATTTTCTCACTGTTTTCTTCCCATCCCAAAACTTGCAACTACAACAACAGCGAGAAGAAAATGCCAGGTAGCATCGCGGCGCGAGCGGGAATGTCGAGATACCTAGGTCAGGGAATACCGCCAAGGAATCCCGAGCGTTCACCTTGACCCCTGGACTCCCTTGACAGGAAATACCACATGGTGGGTGCTATCCTTGCAACACCACAGATTTCCGTCCTTCTAGGTAGAGCTACACTGCTTTTGCCGGGAGTTCAGATGATGGATGCAACGATGGGACGGTCCACCGACCATTACGCTCGCATCACGAAAGGAACATTCCGAACATGTTAGTGCACCAAATCATTGTGCCTTCATTCGTACCATCCCATCGATCAAACTGCAGTCTGCATCCCTGGTCACAATCCGGTCCCTGTCGATCATGATCAATCATCGACGCCGGCCAAACCACCGTTCCCAAGGAATCAGTATGGTCGTCCTCTATGCGCCATGATATTATCGCGCGGCATGCTAGCACTGGCATTTCGGCCCCTTCAGGCCGGTCCAAATCCACCCGCGAGCAAATCTCTTTGAAGCTTGCAATGTCTGGTATTTCGTATGGGCTCCCCAGCCACCGAGAGCCCACGGAGGTATCTTAAAACGAAGTATAGGAGCTTCCATCACTATGCCTCATAAGCCGTTACAGGCACAGAGGCAGTTGGCCAATTGCTAGGGAGGCAACCCCTTGGAGGTCTAATTGATTTATCAACTCGACTCATTCGGCCAACGCGTACGTAACGTGTTAGCCTCACCGTTCTTATGATTCGACGAAGCTACCTAGCCCTGCTACACTTCCTCTGGTCTGTGCTCGGGTTCCTATTCCCTGACTCCCCTGCTCCCTAGGGCCTAAACCAATTCCCTGGGGATGCCAAAGGTCTTTCGGGGGTCCCCTGTCGCTGCGGAACCAATCAGCGAGAACACGCGGTCTGTAGCAACAATGGTGCGGCCCTAAAAAGGACTCATCCAGCACCGTCCTCTTTCGCAGCTAACGTGGTATCAACGACCTTGCTAGGGTAAAAAAGGCTTTTGCCGGCCTAAAAGGGCCTCTTCGGATTCCGACCAGTACTTTCTCGTTGTTTACAGACTACCCGCTGGAATCTCCATCCTGAAAAGGCTTAAGGGGCCTCGTCGATCGATAGTAGACATTGAGCACCCATCTGCTCCGCCGCACCTACACTATCTGCTGGCTAGCCTCTAGGATGACCAGGGAACTCCAATGCTACCCGCGTCGGAGGATTGTATCCTACGGTAGATCTAGTACTAGGGCAAGCCACTAGTCAGTTTTGTGACAAAATTTCGCATCCATACGTGAAGTGCGGCATGGCAAGGTACGAGCAGAGTATTGGCAGCTAAACCACTGGCGTCTCGGGGTCCCTAATTCGTCTCATGTGTGTTGTGAGATCAACAGATCGAATACCTCGTACTAGCCGCCGTTGATCAAACCGCGTGGTGGGATCTTGTGCAGTTTTCCATCCTCGGCGCGTGCGCCCCAGTTCCCCGCTGCCTGGCTCGCTGGGTAACCCCATGACTGTGGATGAAGGATCCTTGTCTTACCTCCCGTCTCCTTATCTAAGGTTGTTATAGAACGGCCGGCACAGTAGGTATCTCCACCTGGACAGCCTCCTACCTCCATTGTACTTAGTAGTACTTTGGTTCAGAATAGCAAGGTGTCGTCCCTGGCAAGACCGCAAGACCGCAAGACCGCCCAGTCGACGCGTTAAATCACCACCATTGTGGGAATACAGCAATGAATTAGCTTGGCAGGGAGCATGGGCAAATATCAGATGGCTGCGTGTCATCGGTTCCTCTCCCTGACGTCCCGATTCCCACTCACCCAGTAGCTGC
Organism: Hypoxylon intermedium; assembly: GCA_028566675.1. Lineage (NCBI taxonomy): Eukaryota > Fungi > Ascomycota > Sordariomycetes > Xylariales > Hypoxylaceae > Hypoxylon > Hypoxylon intermedium. The sequence goes on from JAOXNK010000004.1 coordinate 708,802, forward strand.
ATCTTTCTAGTCCAGGGGACCCCCTGTTGTAGCGCCAACCGGATATCCCAAGGCGGAACAACTCTATTGCGTATTGTACTGTACTCAATATCTATGTACCCAGAGTAGGGTTAAGGCTGCTCGATTTACCCACGCCCTCATTGCCAAAGGATAATTCAAGAGGCCATGTCCTGCGGACGGCAAACTTCTTCGACTGAGTTTAAGCTGATCTAGCGTAGTAACTCAAGTCATCGTTAACTCCTTGACAAGCTACCCAGGCCCGTCTTTGTAGACGTTCGAATTATACAAGGGCAGACTAAACAAGCCGTGCTCATCCTTGACGCATTATTTTTGTAGTATTTTTTTGGCAGAATACGCGGATACCCCTGAAACCTACGATTCCTTCAAGAAAACCCCCCCCTGGTCGTAGGATATCTCGGAAATGGCCCTCTGCTACTCTCTCGCCATGACCTCATTACCTTGATGTCAGTTCCATGCCGAGTTCATTTTACTCCGGAAGAGATACCTCAGCGATAGCAAGTTTCTGCCTGGTGTGACCTCGGAATTTTGTACTCTTACCTTGTTTTTACGCCAACCCGTCACTACTAGTCTCCTCAGAAGGAGTAAGCTAGGCCAGCATAAACAAGAGCAGCTAGCATCGACTTTCACCCAGGCAGTGATTTATCCTCAGTACTGAACGCTAGGTTCCTTGGGGAAATTTGGAAACTGTGGGTGATCCCAGCAACCTAAGAGACAACCTGCCGAGATACCCAAGATCGGCTTCTACATATTCCACGGCACCTTGTCCTCATCTCCTTGGTTACCCGCTGCATAAAGAAGCCCCGCTATAGCTATCATCCCGTCAGCAGATCCTCGAGACCCTGCTCCTCATAGGTACAGCACTAGGAGACTTCTGCAGAGTGTACAACAAGAGCCCCACAACTATTTCGTCTTCAATGCTTTCTAGTCACTGGCAATCGTAGTCGTCAAGCTTGTGGATTGGCCATAACTACCATGAGCAACGCAGCCTGACCAACAAAACGAAGCACACGGCTGTTCCAAGGAGCTTCTAAACATACACTTATCTCCTCTACCACATTTACGGACTATGCAGACGGAATTCTCTCTGTTGGTGAAGTTTCTCCCGTGCGAGAAGGAATAGGACGGGCGAATCAAGCCTTTGGAGACTAGAGGGGAGCGCTCCAGGAGTAGAAATTATTTAGAAGTCATATTAAACAAGCCTATTGGCTGGAAGTGTCGGATTAGATGAGTATATTGGGTCGAAATTCCTCTTACGACCTCGAGCCATTCAGACCAGGGCCGCTCCGCCTATAACGCTTTTACGATACCGTCGACGGAACCGAATATCTTGGAGCCTGCTCGATATTAGGTATCGGCAGGAAACTCCTCATCCTAACTTTCTAGATTTCGAAACATATCGACCCGCCTTCACCAACCAAGATGATTACCTAGCACGACGATCCATTCACTACGATATCTTCCTTCAACTGAACCACCCCCAGAACAGCCTTGCGCGCCTTTTATACGGAAAGGGTTAGAACTTTGGTCGCCCAGGCTAACGTACACTAAAGACTTTGTACGGCGAATCCCTTACAATGAGTGACTACTACCAGCAGTATTTGTCGTCGATGGCGGGGACTGGTGAATCGCCAACCACTGGTCCCAGAGATGCCCAATATCAACCTCAGCAACATTCTACGCACCCCGGACACACTAGTCCACCTCTAACAACGCCGTATCAAAATCTAGGGTATTTCACCGGCTTCCCGGATCCGATTATGTTCCAAGCCTCAAAGGCACAAGGGAGTCGAAATCGCAAGAAGTCTACATCTGGAATGGACCATGTCAAGCATCGCCGAACACGATCGGGATGTTATACCTGTCGAAGTAGACGAGTCAAGGCAAGTACTTGTTCTGTCAGGTCAGGAGAACGGTGCTAAACTTTGAATCAGTGCGACGAGTCCCATCCTATCTGCGAACGTAAGTATCGTCATTATATTCACTAGCTCTATAGGACAAACTGACCTTCACAGGCTGCCGCAAAGGTAAGAGAGAATGCGTTTACCCCGATCCCTCGTCAGCAAGGGGGCAAGCCACTGGATCAGCTTCATCGAAAGACACGGCAACTCAAGAATCAAGCCCAATTTCTTCGCAAGACGAAGCGGACGAAGAATCAGAGAGAAATTTAAAGCTCGAGCCAATTTTAGACGAAGACGAACCTAACGAGCCATTGTCACAATTTTCACATTCCTTGGTAGGATTGCGAAGAACAAGCGCAACATCAGGGTCGAACGCCCAAAAGCCCAGGCAGAATTCTGAAACACCTTCCTTAGAGGGCACTAAGGGCACTTCGCCGGCAGTGTCGACGAGCACCTCCGCAAGCTTTACACCATCATTTCGAACCCATGATCCCGCACTCCAAATGGCGGCCTCCCGCCCGGACTGGTCTCACCTCCCGGCAGATCTACAGTCCCATGTAGCATACTTCTGTGATTATATTACTCACTATAATTATGGGATGGTCAACGATGTAGATGACTTTTTCGGCTCAATCTTGCCTAACTTGGCTGTGCAGAATGGCAACGAAGCTCTTTTGCAGGCGGTCGTGGGGTTTTCGGCATACCATCGGACAGTTCAAGACCCCAACGGCGAGATTCCGGATTTCCTACGATATTATAATAAAAGCGTCACACTACTTTTAAGTTATCTCAAGAGGCGAGAAAAGCAGGGAGTCGCAACACTGCTAACCATCTTGCAACTTGCAACTATTGAGGTAAACCTAGGTCGCATACACGCCTGCAAGGAGCTGCTGCTGATCAGGACCAGGAATACCTTGGCGATTGGGTGAATTTGATGGGGCATCAAAAAGCCGCGCTTGAGATTTTGACGAGGCTCTTTACACCCCAGACAGTCATGAACTCCCCCACGTCTCGAATGCTGCTGACTTGGTACATTCGATTCGATGTCTTCGTGGGAATGATGGGAGGATTTGAAACGAACTTACCGCGAGAATGGTTCTCAGCTGTAGTCCAATTCTGCCGGGAACAAGTGGAAAAGGACCCTCAGGATTTAGGGATGAAGACAGAACTGCACGCCTCCACTCTACGGCTCATATCTAGGGATATGTCAATCCTCTACGCAAAAGGCGGTCGGCGCGAGATTTCAGGCGAGGAGTTTGCAGCCGAACACTTTCACATTACGAACCGCCTCTACGAATGGAAAGTGAAGTTGGATCCTGCGTTGACCGACCGGAACTTCCTCGTAACCGATTTCAAGCACAGAGTTCCACTGGATGACGACGACATAGTCGATCCTTACAAGCCAGGCGACCTTTACGATTTTCCACTGTTCTCTACCACTATTCTAATGGCGGAGTGGCAGTCTATTCTCGTTATGCACAAGAGCCAAGAGGCGTTTGCGTTACAGCAGAAACCATCAGACGAACTGAGCAGGCTAGCATTTTCTATCTGCGAAATATTTGAGGCAGTACAGTTGTGGCCCTCGGC
>JAOXNK010000004.1:712407-722436 GCA_028566675.1 Hypoxylon intermedium
TGCTTGTGCTGGGGAGGCAACTGTTTCGAATTCTCCAAAGTCATCATCATCTTCTTGCTCTCCGTCAAAGTCGTCGGGGGGGGGGGGGTATGGCTTTATCAACTGGCTATATTGAACATTGAGCATTCACTAATGTTAACACCGTGACATAGTTCTGCTCTGCACAGTATCTAATTCCTAGTGTATAAGACCATGCTAGTTCATTCGAAGAGGACATTACTTGCTTTGTATAGCTTTATATAGCTCGTGTTCATCTTGTATCCAACGATGCATGTGCTGCTGGTCTGGACTGATTTCACAGCAAACCAATTGCGTAAGGTTAGCTCTTTGTTCTGCTGGAGACTGCATTTTTGGCTTGTTATAAAATGCCCATGTTGAAAGTCTCCTTAGGTAGTTATGTCATTTGCAACCAAGGAATCAGGACATGTTTGTAGGGTCCCTTGCATATTGAGATAGTTGTGCTTTTACTACATCCTGACATAAGTAGAAGTAGCTAGTGAACCTTATGCATGTGACATGAGGCTGATTGCATCATTGTCCGGGGAAGAACGCACGGGTTCTTTGCTACGTAGTACATACTTATACTGTGTAGATGCATGTTGATAAATGGCAACACCAACCCAAGGAAGGCTTAGCGCGTCTTAGATGAAGACTGGCCAACCAGCCAAACCCCGGTAAAACTTGGGGGGCTGTTCTGCGATCGCAAAGCTTCGTCAACATACATCTTCGTTTCGCAAGTAGACCAGCCAACACAATTTTCGCACGAAACACCCTTCGATCACCACAGATTAAACCGACAGAAAGCCTACAGAGGCCCCCATACCAGAACCTCTCCACCTTGGCATCGTAGTCATGAATCGACCAGGTAGTGCCTCCCTTCCTCTGCCTCGTGTGCCCCGCCTGTTTGCCTCTGTCGTGGTCGACACCACGTCTCTGTCGCGCATCTTGCTGCGCCGCCCGATCTCCCTAAGCCGACTCTGTATACGCCGCTACGAGCTGTAGAAAAAAAAAACTTCCATGTCGTTGGCTGTTGCGGTGTAATAGATAGGGGCTTCGGGGGGATGTCTTTGGTAGAGTCTCTAGTCTCGAGCATCTAGCCTCAGATATGGCCTCAGCCTTCCCGGAGTGCTAGCCTTGTCTGGACTCAGGAGGAGATCGCAAGTGCAAGCGGTCATTGCATGTCTAATCTATGGCAGATAGAAAGATCTATGAATCATTAATATCCCATCCTACTCAAAGTGCCCATGGAAAAACATCGTGAACTTGGCTAATGCTGGATGTTCTCAGGAGCCGTGCCGCAAACCCTTCGAGGGATGCCGACTGGATTCGGTGGTCAGCAGCAACCACAGCAGCCTGGCGGTAGAACAGTATCTAATCGGATACCGAACGGGAAAATAGGTATGGTTGTGCAGTGCGAGTGGCAGTAGCTGTTGAAATCTGAAGCTGATGCGTTGTTGCATGGGAAAGGAAACAATGGTGGTGGATGGGCGTTTGGTGGTGTTCCTATGGGTGGTGCAGGTCTTCAGACGTCGTCGCGGCAATTAGGGACGAACCTCAGTTTTGCACAGAGTTTGAGTGGCTCCCAGCCGGCGACACCTCTCGACTTATCGTAGGTGTTTTATTTCCTCTTCATGCTCCTGCCCGTCGCTGCCAGTTCACCAGCGGCGACTGCCTATTGCAGTGCAGTGCACATTTATATTTCTTTTTCTCACAGACGAAGACGCAAAACTTCAATTCTACTCGTCAACTCTCTTACTTTCCGTTTATTCATTTCCTTTATACATTTTCTTGCTGTATTCCTCTTCGTCCACCTCGTCCACTTCGCCGCTTCAAACCGGAATGGGCAATGGCATCACCACATCGCTCGCAGAAAAAACTGAAGCTTGTATTCAAGCGTCGTCCCCGGCCTGATGACCATGTGCCTACTCAGACTCCCGAAGTTTCTGAGGGCCTTTCGTATGCGCGTGTTGTCAACCGCCAACTTGGTGGCCATGCGCCAGCACGAACTCCGGCGCCTAAGGCTTCAGCTCTTGCTCCTGCTGCACCAGCACCAGCACCAGCACCAGCACCAGCACCAGCACCCGAAGCATTAGCAGATAAAGCATTGGCAGACAAGGATTCGAAAGAATCGTCATATGCGGGTGTTGCTAAACTCCACACTGACGACGGCACGCATACCCGAACTGCAACCCCTGGAGTGTCTGAAGACTCATCATCTGTGAATCAACCTGATGAGCACACGCACACTCGAAGCACAACTCCTGAAGCCCTCGAAGATTCGTTATTTGTGGCCCAAGTTGGTGATGATGATTCACATGGCTCTCCACAACCTGAAGTCTCAGAAAGCCTGTCAGCTATGAATATCACTGAGAGTGTATCTGTACTAGGCGCAGTTGATCATACCCCAACGACGCGGTAAAGATTTATCACTATTCCTTCCCACACCCAAATTCTATTACCAAACCCGAGCACACCTTCTCTTTCAATATCTCCTATCTAATCTTCTACTGTGAACCAATTTTGCGTGGCTAGGGCTGACTTATCTAGCAGCGAATTTCCTTCCCTGTCCACAAACTCTCAATTACCCAGTGCGAGCTCTTCCTCCTTGTGGTCAACAGGAGGATCAAGAACCATGGGTGGAAACATTCAGAGGAGCCAGCAACCTACGCCACTTCCCTCCCAGCAACATAACCAACAGGATGACTTCTTCTCTTCGCGTATGAATTCTAGCCAAGGCCAATATCGATTTGGTAGCCAGAATAACGCGTCCCAGTCATCACAACCTCAGCCCAGCAGTATCGATGATTTCCCGCCTTTAAACAACAACATTCGGAACAGCAACGGAGAGATTGGTCAGGAGCGTGGATCTAATATCATGTCGTCCCTCGCTTTTGGCGCCCAAGGCGGTGCGGGCCCTAGTTCTCTACAAGGCCCTCTACAGGGTTCTAGATTATCAGGCAACGGCTTGCTCAACGCGTTGTCTGCCAACACCCGACCGACAGATGTCCGCTCTCCCGATGGCTCTACTGGTCCAGGTAGGTCTATCAGATTTTTTTCCTCTCCCTCATGTACTGACATATTCCAGCCACTTCGCGTCCGCAGGACATGAGAAGCATTGGAGCTGGAAGCAACGAAGAGAATCGACAGAAACCACCTGGTTTCCGAGAAGAACACCCAGCTTCGCAAGCCTCTGCGCAAGACCCGGCCGCATCGGTAGAAGGCCGAAATCCGCTCGGCGCTATCGGTAGCAACGACAACACCCCCGGAAAGAACGAGCAAAAGGATGACCAGTCGCCAGCCGTACATGATCCTTTGGCAGGCATGGCGCCCATTGACAAATGGGGAATCAAAGGTCTTCGTACGCTGATGAATAACTATCCTGACTACAACGCCGCCGTCACGGGCCTGGATCCTACGCAACTTGGCGTAGACCTCACCTCACCCCAGTAAGTTCCACAGGTGGTTGCAAGTCCAATCTCTCTACTAACCTATTGTAGGCCGCTATCAACCCAGATCTTCTCTCTCTTCAATGACTTACCGCCGCGACCAGCGATTCCTGAGTATCGCCTGCCCGAGTGCTATAGCGTGAACAATGTGCAGCCTCTGGAAAACAAGATCAGCAACTTCAACGAAGAGACACTGATGTGGATCTTCTACAGCTGTCCCGGAGACATCAAGCAGCACATGGCTGCTCACGAGCTGTATGTATACTGCCACTGATCTGGCTTGCTTTTGATACTGACTTTCACCAGGTACAACCGCGCTTGGCGCTGGCATAAGAAGTTGAAGTTGTGGTTGACTAAGGACGAGCTCATGCAGCCCCGAATTCTGAGCACTCAGCATGAGGAAGGCTACTACATCGTCTGGGATACGACTGAGTGGCGAAAGCAACGAGTAAGTGATAGCAACAGTACTACTATAATCTCGGAACCATCTACTGACATAGCTTGCAGCGCACACTCACACTTCACTACGCCGACCTGGAAACCACTAATTCGGTTATGTCGTGAGGGTGCATGGTTGTCTCTGTAAGATGGTACGGTATTGCGAGGCACACGGTAGCTTCGTGGCCAAAATGGCGTTTGGCTTTTACGGACGATAAATCCCAGGGAACATGGTTTATCAAAGCAATTGCTACCTACATAGGTAGTTCTCATGCCATAGGCACAGTACCAACCGATGCGCAGGTCTGCGAATAGGCCTTCGCATAAAAGGCTTACGATGCTTTTATTCGTAAATACAGGGTTTTTAAATCCACTCCCTTTGAGTGCTCGAGTAATCCCCATGCCAATCTCTTAAGGTATGTAGCATTATTGTGATAATCCATTGAACATGGCTCGGGTGAGCAACCCGAACCAGGCAAATGTGGTACAGTAAATCAAAAAGCACGAGTAGTTTGATTGTTGCTATTCATCACTTGTGAAAGCATAATTACATATATTGCGTTGGGTGTGCTGCTTTGTAGGTTTCTCATATCATAGGCCTGTGTATGTGATGGAACCATGGATGTATGAAATGTCTTGGTACGCGACCATGTTTTTGATTCCTCAGGATAGTTCTAATTACAGGTTATTTATTCTACTGTTCCCGTGCCGATTGTCGTCAAGCTACAATATGCTGGGAGCGTGTTACAGTCTGCTGATGTTGGTGTAGACTTGGCGAACTTATTAAGTACCTATTCAAGGCCAAAACAGAAGAGTCCATAAATGCAAAATGATGCATAAAGTGTGTTAATACTATAACGGATCCCGCACACGTCCTCCGAGACAACCCACTAACGGCATACAGTGGTCAAAGCTCCTCTGTTTACTCCTAGTTTGCGTTTAGCCAATAATATCTCGGCAATCGCTCCCGCCACCCACAATCCCTACCTACAACTCGACGTATTCCTTCTATCTTCAATCTACTCTACCTACTATCATCTTTTCAACCGTCGAGATTGACGCTGCAACCTTGCAACCTGCAACTCACGTCTTCCAACCGTGCACTTTACCATTTGACCTATAAGCCATGCTTACTTGAACGTCAATTATCTTACACATTCTTCTTTTTTTACTCTACCAAGCAGTTGCACGCGATTTGACGCATACCTGACGCGTTTCCGAGCCAAAGTTGCGATGGTCGGCGCACGAGGGGCGCGTTTGCCGGTGGGCTCCGCGCAATGGATCTCCGAGGAGAGAACGTCTGCATTGCAAATTGCGCAGTCAGAGGTTGAAGAGTTCTCTTTCTCTGCGCGGAACGACTTGGACTGGCTGAACGAGCACATGGCTGAGATATTCAGCGAGAACCAGATGTGCGTATAAACATCTATAATCTTGTACGGGATCTTGTCGCGAGCTAACAAATGCGGTAGCAATGTCGCCGAGATATTCAAGACCCCAGGTAAACTACGGGGCAAGACTCCTCGAACTGTTCGGAGAGTACATGCAGAAGCTCGCGTTGTGAGTTCTTGCTGGCGATCCTTCGTGATACCATCACCACCACTAACAGCACTTAGCCGCTTTCTGATATATTTTCTGCTACACCGAAAGGCGCCGTCAATCCCTTCGCGCTGCCTAATTTCAATAGAAGCAATACACCTAGAATTGAGATTGCTGCCGACCCTCAACCATCCCCATCTCCCCCCAAGGCAATTGCTACCGCAAGCCCCTTGAGGAACACAGCTATTCCGAATTCTACAACTTCAAAGCAGCCGGTCTCCATAGTGGATTCTGGGTACCACGGAAGTCAATCCCAGGACGCGATGGATATTGACCACCCTACTATAGAGGACGAAGCTACGTTACCCTTCAGTCAACAGACAAATACGCAGGAGGACCACGGCGATTTACATACCTCTCCCGACCGCCAGGAACACGAAAGCCCTACGCGCCAGTCACTGAATCCTACACTTGACACCCAATACTTTACTGCTCATGTCACGACTGGAACCTCATCGCCTGCTAGAAACGGGGTGCCTCACGAGAGTACTACCCCAGCAGGTTCACCTCTAAGATCACCTAGCCCCGGTTCGCTGGATACATCTCCCGCGAAGTCCCCAGCTGTGGAGCACGCCCATTCCGGCTCCGATGATCATCTAGCTGAAGTAGATGCCATGGAGACTGCACTCGAGGAGTCGTCAAAATCCGCTTCTGATGGCTCCAGCCCTATTCGACCAATTGTTCGGAAGAGTAGTCTTAACTTTGCTTCCTTGCCTGCACGAGAGCCCATTACACATAAGAGCATAGGTAATCGCACATCAAGAACCAGCCATTTGGAACATAATCGAACTAGCTACTACAACCGACAAACGGGAGGCAAAAGCTTAGGGCACGCAAAGCATGATCCTACAGACGATGAGGACGATGAGAATGATGAAAACGATGATATGGATATCAACGATGACCCTTTTGCACAAAACTCTCAGACACGATCTGCAGTTGACAATGCGCTACCACACAACAAGACCTATACCCAACGTCTTCAAGACCAGATCAGCAAACTTGGTCAGGCCCAGGCTCCTTCACGTTCTTCCAAGTCAATTCCCGATGTACCCGTTGCTCAGCCGACTATGGCCACAGCTCCGACTATGCAGTCTTCTTCCTCTCAAGCATATCAGTCTTCTTCCCCAAAGAAGACTACAACCCCCGGGGCCTTCCCAGACGATGAAGATGATTGGATCGAGCCTTTAGGATCACCTGAGGGTGCTTCTGACTACCGCAGTCCGCGTCCTGGATTGTCTAAGAGCTATACGGCGGACGTGATGGAAGGCGTGTCTGGTAAACAAACCGTTGGTGGCAACGATTTCGCCATGCCCAAGACTCGCCAGCGCGCGAGTCTATCTAAGTCTCCTGAACGTCCGCCGATGTCAGTGCGCACTCCTAACGGGTTTGGTCATCACAAGTCTGCGTCTGTTCCTATTTTACCACTCCAAGAATCTTCAAATACCCAAGGGTATGGTCTTAAGAAGACTATTTCTGTATCCGACCCGCCTCTTGCTACTGTCCACGAGACGGAGAGACCCACGACGCCTTTGAAGTCGCCTTCGCGTGGTTTTAGAGATAGCCCGCTGAAGCAAGTTAAGAACAAGTTGTCGTCGATTCTCAAAAGCTCCAAGGGCTTGCTAGCCAGCAGTGCTGCAATTAGTGCCGAGGGTAAAACCTCGCTCTTGTCGCCTTCCACCACCAGATTAGGCTTATACCCAATTCCATCCACCGATTCACTCGCGTCGCCCTTGGGCAGGTCTACACAGCCTCTTTACCCGGATCTATCCCAGCATGCTCCGGATACTCAGGCTCTGGCAAGCGCGGCTAGCCCGACACGGCTGGAGGGTCGGAGAACCAGAGCTTCTATAGAGCGGGAGAAGGCTGAGGAGAAGCGCAAGGAGAAAGAGGCCAAAGAAGGGCGACGCATGGCCGAGCAAATGGAGAAGCTTGAAAAGGCTCGCGAAAAAGAGCGTGAGAAGGCTAGGGTCTTTAGTAAAGAGCAAGAGAGAGTTGCTGCAATGGAGAAACAAGTTGCTGCTCAAAAGGAACAAGATAAGAAAGCTATGCAAACCCCAGGCAATGCGTCGAAATCAGCCATAGCTAGTCCGCGGAAAGCTAAAGTGCAATCCGCTGCTGAAGGCAAAGCAGTCGCAAACACAACTATCCCCTCGGATGATACGCAGACTGGCGATGTCGACATGATCGATGCACCTAACCCAATGCCACCCCCCTCAGCACCTCGATCTGCAGCTCCTCCTTCCGCTACTAAGGGTAGAGAGCTCAAGCGACCTATGAGACCTGCGAAGGAGCCAGTGGTTAAACCCAAACAGGCCCCCACTGTCATCCGAGTCAACATGGGTTCGCAACATTCTCAATACCAAGCACCTTCTAATAACGCTCTGTCATCGAACCTTCACGAGACACTTTCTCAGTCTCAACCCAAGAACAAGGCCGGACAGCCGTCACTACAGACCAAGCCCTCATTACAGAGCCTCAAGAGTTCAACATCCTCTGCAGGGAGACCGAAGGCACTCGAAGTAGCAGCTCGGAGAAAGGAGCAAGAAGAACGTGAGGCACAACGTAAACGAGATGCAAAGGCTGAGATGGAGCGGAAGAGAGCCGCCATGCAAGAGGAGGACAGGCGTCAGGAGCAACAAAGAAGAGCGGAAGCAGATCGACAAAAAGAAGAAGAGCGGAAGCAGGCGGAAGCCAAGAAGAACACGCAGAGACAAGCGATGCTTGAGAAAGCGAAACAAACTAGAGCTCCTCCGCCGGCAGCTCGAAGTCAGCCGAATGGTCCGCCCGACTATAGTCGTTCTGAAGCTGCAGCGCCTCGTCCACCTTCTCGCATGACCTCCACTATTCAGCGCTCCCAAGATGATGCTGGACGTCCGGTCAATGCATTGTTGTCAAATGCATCCAAGGCAACTACGAAACGACCTTTGCAGCAGGACCACAGCGATAACAATGCTCGCCAACCTCCGGCTCGTGGTGGCACTACTTATCAGCCAAAGGAATCGAAACGGATGCGCATGACGGACGAATTCGACGATGATGGCGAGACGGAGAAACAGCCAAACCTGAAGGGGGCACCTGTGCGCCCATCGGGAGGCTTCAAGAAGGTAATTTTCTATCTACAAGTCTTCTATAGGCAGGGTACTAATGAGTTACTAGGATATGCCAACCAAATCGATGTTCCCAGCTGGGTATGCGAAGGCGTCACTGAACGGTAACAGAGATTTGTTCAAGGCCACCGTCACAAACCAGCACAACGGCCAAGGCAAGGCTGCACATCCATTAGACATGACTCAACTGTCGAAGGGTCCTATTCCATTTGCACTCAACCCTAACGGGGCTGGGCCATCTTACAAGACACCAGCTCGACCTCAGGGAGTTACGGCTGCCAAATCCGCTGCCAAATCAGCAACACGGTCTTCTCCGCGATTTCAGAACGGCGAGTCCATTGAACTGCCAGAGATTAATACCGATGACGAAGACGATGAGTATGATGATAGCGGGAACGATATGATCGCATCTTGGGCCGACTCGCCGAATCTTCGAAAGGCTCTCGTCGAGCAGGAGACCAAGGATCCTTTCCAGGTTTTCGGAGCACCGGGCCCCATTAACATGGAGGAGGTGTTCGCCAAGAGCAAGGACCGGTTCCACAAGTTCCGTGCTAGAACTTCGAGTGCCAACTGGAGTGGTTCCGATCGGTTGACCGAGGAAGACATCCGCAAGGACCTCGCGGCAAGGGACAAGATGAGACGCGAGGGAGGTTGGACTTACGAGATGAGCCGAGATATGGTCTAGGATAATGGGACGACCAATCAGAATCCTAAGTTGAGAAGAAGATGAATTGCATTGTTATTGCATTAAACAGGTGTTGTTGGTCTACTATCGGTCTACTATCGGTCTACCTCGATGATGACATTGCGTTTCGGTACGGACACGAGGGTATTTGGGCGTTTATGGTATACGGCATGTCATCGATTTTACGGTTTATGGGCCAATGAGACTTGAAGGTGGATACGTGCTTGGCTCGTCCTCTACTTAGGTAGACAAATACAGTCAGGCCTCGATGGAGGCTATTCACAATCTTCAGTGCACGAATAATACTATGACACTAGTTTTGGTTGAATGCACCAATGACGATTAATGTGACATCCGGGGATTCCTATTTCGGCGACGATAACCACCATTCATCATTGATGCGTGATGATGACAGTGGTACGGAACGGAGTTTTATGGAAGACATGCAGCAAGGAACCGAGCATTCGGGACCCTTGAGCTAATGCTAGCTTCCGCACCGCATCGATAGGGTTCCATCAGGTACGCACCGGTAAAGGTAACCTTACCTACTGCGTGACTTGAACCTTGATCTAACCCTTTCCAGTGGCTATCAGTCTACCCAAGTGTAGCGGTCTTCTTTTACTGTTTTCTGTCATGATGTAGCTTGCCGAACACACGGGTGCTACAATAAGGTACCCGGGCGTTTGGCATCCATGGACATGGCTCCTAAGTGCGATGATTATATGTCAATTGAAGTTTTGGGGCTCTCCCCCTT
>JAOXNK010000004.1:724975-747948 GCA_028566675.1 Hypoxylon intermedium
TGGGGCTCTCCCCCTTCCTCCTTTCCCCTTCCAGACTGCTAAGTACTGGACGGCCTATATTCAAAGAAGTATCAGCCCTTAAATAGAATAAAAAATAAAACCATAACAATAAATCAAGAATTTTTAGATTGAAGATATTCCAAGACCTGCATTTATGACTGGCGTTTTGATTACATATATGTATGTACGTATTGTTCTCCAGATATGCAAGCAAGTAGCTGCAGCTGCGCTAGTAGGGCTTGACGTCATTTCAAAATCGCGTCATGGTTTTGAGGTGGATGTTTCTGTTAAATGGCAGGCGAGGCAGGGTCGTCCCAATTGTTATTACCTAAGGAAAGCACGCTACAGATAAACACTCGCGGCCGTTAGCCAACGGGAAAAACCTAAACAAAACAACCTTGTCGAAGCTCACTGGATGACTTGCATATGCTTTTCTCCGTAAGCTTCTGATATGCAAACGATTCTACCATCTTCAACTACAATCCCAAGTCTTCCGTCTGTCTTTTACCTATTCAAACCTTCTCTTTAACAACAACTTCACATCAGTGCGACAGATCGCTGAAGATTACGCGAAGGATTTCGCCATACAGGTAAGTCATGCCGATTTTCTGCTTTTCCCCTGCGCACATACACACACGCGCACGCGCACCCACACACACCGGGTTCATGGACCTTCTCAGCTGTTCCCACTAGTCCCCCACCATTAACCCCACCATGCTGCGGGCAATTGTCTAACTTTATTTTGCGGTCCCCACTATACCCTGTCCCACGCGTCTCCCAGTCAGCAGCGATGCACCGAGCACTTGATCAACCTTTTTACAAACCTGCCTTTTCTACTCATTCTATCATCCCCCCACACAAAACACTTCATCTCAAGCTTGTACTAACCAAACTTCTGTGCGCCGATCAGCAAAGTTTCTCTTTCGTCGGTACCGTTATCCTACCCGTCGCCGACAGAAGCAAGCCCTGCGACTTTTCTACACTACCGCTGATCGATCGACGACATATACCTGTCTATTCTGCGGTGACCTTTACTTGCCGATCGCCGATCGCGCGTCGCTTCTATCCTTTCCTTACCACTTCCTTTACCTTCCCTTCGCCTTTACTTATACTTGTTCATGACTTGATCCCAAGGCTGTCATCATGCCGAAGTGGGAGAAAACCCGCGACTACTACGCGGATTTGGAAATCTCGCCGAGTGCTTCAACAGAGGAGATCAGAAAGCAGTTCAGAAAACTAGGTAAAGCAACCTGAACTGCCTCTCGCTATGTTCTGAGGGTCCATCCCTAGCTAACCACCCTGTCTCCAGCTTTGAAGTACCATCCGGATCGAAACCCTGGAAGGGAAGCCGAAGTGAACTCCAAATTTCAGACTATCCAAGCCGCTCATGAAATTCTGAGCAACGAGCCCTTGAAGGCGCAGTACGATGAGGCCCGCAAGAACTATACCTCCCGTTACCCTAGAGCCTCTAATGTACGAGGCAACCCGTGGTCAGATATCGGCAAGCAATGGGCACCCCCTCCGTCCCGAAACCCTACAAAATCATCTTCCAACCGACCCCACTCTGGAGCCCAGCGCTACGACACCTTCACGAGTAACATGCCGCGAACGGCTCATTCATCAACGAGAGACGACCCGCAGGCTCGGAAGAGTAATGCCGAGGCTTGGGAGAACATGAGGTCGAGCTCGACTAGACGAGCGCCTCCCCAACCGCCTGGCCGAGCACCTACCTCGGCGGCACGAGATTCGAAGGCCTCCAACACTTCTTCCTACACACCAAACACGGACAACCATGCTCCTCGAACCGCGTACCAGCAGCAAAAGGCTCAAGCAGCCTTTGGTAAATCTAGAACTGGCTATATCCCGCGTTCCCCTGGTGTGGCAGATGAGCCTCCGTTCACCAGCAAAAATTACTTCAAAGATCGGACTCATTCGAATCTATTTAGTGGGGTCACACCTGATGCCGATGCGACTTCTACCAATGCTCGGCCTTCTGCAGACCCGCTGGCTCAATTTAGGGAGAAAGTCTGGGATGAGCGACAGAGTACGCCGTACCATACGCCTGGTGGTGAGAAAACAAGTTTGTTCGACGATAGTCCAGGTCTTGGTCGTACTGCAAGCACGCGATCGCCCCGAAGACCCGAAATGCCTGGAGCATTCCCGAACTCTGCTCCGAGAAGCTCAAGTGTACCCAAAACCTCTAGCAAGGATGGAGAGACGTCGGAGAGTTCTACCAATGGATCAGCTAATCCAGCAATGCCAAATGGCAACAGTGGGGGCCAATCACAGGCTGGTGATCGCTACAAGCCCCGAACTGAGCAAAGCAACTACTATGCGACGGCCTCCGCTAACACTAGCAACTGTATGTTCCTTCTATCCAAATTATCCCTGTGTATTGCTAACTTGGTGACCAAATCAGCATCTCTACCTGGTGGAAAATCAGCTCAGGCCAACAATGGTCCTTCAGTGTATGGTACAACATTCATGACGCCATCCGCCACGTCCCAAGCCCAGCCCCAGCCTGAGCAGTGCTCTACAAAACATGCGAATAAACGCACGAGGACATCTACAACACAAGCTGCTGACAGTGCTCCTTACATGACTTCCTTCAACCATCGTAACCCTTCGAGTGGAGGCGTTAAGCTTCACCGTTCTCATCTGTCCCCCTTCGAGCAAAGGCTGCATAAGGACCTCGGTCAGCTTATCAGCAACCCACCGACGATGGGCCAAAACATTGAACAAGATATGCCTCGAATGAAATCCCACGCTTCACGCACTGCAAAGTTCCTAGGCAAGACAACAAAGTTCAATACTAACAGCGCATTCTCTTCCAGCTTTACTTTTTCGAATGGAAACAACGCGCCTGGTAAAGGTGCCAGCACGGACGGACTTGCTCAGCATAGCGCGGATAACATCAACACTAGGTTTGTTGAGGACGAACTTCCCGATGATCTGAAATTCAGTGCAGGCGCCGCCACAGCGAACGAGCCCCAGACTCCCACGAAGGCAAGACCTCATTCCCGGAGCCGTATCACCCGCCGACAGGCGATGAAATCCAGAACTCCTCAGACTGAACGCGTCCCACCGGTGCAAGAGGGGCTGGGAGCTGGTTTAGGAAGTGCCGCCCAGAATATATTTTCAGCCGGTCAATGGAACGATCAGATAGGTTCACAACATTTCAAGCCCCAACCTGCGCGCAGCACTTCGACGTCTCCCACCCGCCGTCCTAACATGAAGAAGCCCAAGCCAGTTAAGATGACGGCTGGTACCGCTGGACTAGTGGATGAGGAAGAGAGCGAAGGAGGACAAGATCCGTTGGGTTCGTCATCTAACCTCGGACAGGCCGGCTATGATAGTTCGAATGCTATGGACATTGACTCTCCACCGTCAGAGACCGTCGATGTCACCCCAAAGGCGCCTCAGACGAACGGCGCACGAAAGATCCCTGTTGAGCCTCACAGAGAGGAATGGAGAGCCGGAAATGTGGATGCTGTACATACCCAACAGGCGAGCGCTGCGCCAAATGTGAATGCCACACGAGGATACTTTACCGAAGGCATCGGTTCTCACTCAGCGTCTGTTCCTACCGCGAATCCCTTTACTACACAGCATGGAGGCTCGGAGGATAGCGAAGAGTTCCGCACTACGCTCTCGGATTTCGCTAAAGTAGAGCCATTCACGGAGCCCACTCCGACGGGACTTCACGACTTTGCCGATCTGAGGTCTACATTGCCTTTCGAAAGTAGGCCCTCTGAGCAGATCCCCCTGGAGAGGAACCCTCCATCCAAGCGTCCTACCTTGCCTGACCTGCCTATTGCGCCGGTTGCGCCACGTCTTCCCCAGGGTATCATTGCCGCCGCAACAAATTCCGCTCGGCCCAATCTGGTCCAATTCAGCAGATATGCCGAAGACTTTCATCGATACATGGAAAAGTGGGAAACCTTTAATTCACAAATCACCGCTTATTTCTCAGGTCGCGATAGCAAATTGAAGTCTCGTCGGCAGCAGCAAGGCCTGGCTTGGCTAGAAAATTCGACACACGACTACTTGGTGGATCTCGAGCTAGAGCAAGCTACTCTTGAGAAATGGCTTGAGGCTCGCATGGATCACCAAGCAAAGATTCGTGAATTCAACATGTTCAAAGAGTGGGTCAAGTAGTACTGCCAGCTCGCAGAGCATCAGAATAGCAATTTTGACCGTTTTGGTCGACTCGACGGCCATGTGACCGAACGCACTACTCAAAGCTGGGACGTGCGGTATTGGCACATCTAATTGGATCGTGCAAGTATTGCGGATTGCCCATAATCGTTGGCCTGGTTATGGAAGCACCGACCGCAAAACGCACTTTGGATCATCGGATGGAATCGCCCGCGTCAGTGCTACTTGAAACAGCACTCGTGTGAACCGAGGCCAAACCTATATCCAATCTCTGCGATCTGGCGGCGCCCGTCAGATTGGCTGCATCGGATTACTTGATTTGTCAGATATTTTGGGAGACAGTCCTACTAGACGCACTGTCACAGGTTTGCCCATCTTTTAAAGGTGTGGCCTAATATCGACACGCTGAAAAATAGAGTAGAAGGATCAGATGCTTCGCAACCCGTTCGCCACACAACACACACCACACCGACTTGTACTATCCTCTTGAGAAAAGAAATTTCTCGTATTATCATCGCACACAGCAGGCTGTCGGTACATACAACATCCCGCATTTGTCGTGAGGTGGATACCGCGATTGCCTTTATTACGACCCCTTTACTACGACTCTAATCATTTGCAATGCACGCGGTGTTGGCACGGAGGGCTCAGGCTTCTAAGGGTCTAGAAGCTAAGATGGAGGGCTCGGAATGTCTGGCGTTACGGTACTGAAAGTGAAATGCATACAAACAGATGCGCCGGCAGTGCAAATACTCATGGCGTAGTAGCATAGATGCAAAACCCAGAGAATGAGGGGATCTCTTCTCAATAATGCCACCAGTTTAACGGACATGACGTGATGTTTCCTTTGTTTATTCTCTTCGTCTAGTGAACTCGCGTGTATGGTATGTCTCATGTGCATGTTGCTTTTGTGTATTATGTAGAGTCATTGCTCTTTAATGACGGATTAAATAGACTACGAAGCAGATGATGCGAAGTACCCACCCCTATTTTTATGTTTGCATGCGCAATCGCCGAAGTTAACGCCTAAATCAACGACAGATGGGAATAGGCCTTATGTAAGCTTATGCCAAGCCAGTCCCCCTATTCTCCCCTTTTCTTTTCCTTCCTCCTTTTCTCTAGCTGCTTCCTTAATCTGCAATTCTGAAAAGCCTGACAGGTGGATTATAACAGGCAGGTTATAGAGAAAATAGCTTACTCGGGTGGCTACATTGGTTTTAAAATGGTTATTTAGGGGTAAAAGCTCCTAGAATGATGGATTGCTACCAAGTAGGTAGTAGGTGTATAATTCGAGTGAAGTACTTATCTTGTTTTTATACCTGGATCGGTAGACACTTAGTCACGTTGTTTTACAACTTTTAGGAGTTGATTTCTTCTAATTGAGCATGATTGCTGGACCTCGAGGTACGGATGAAAACTTCGGTTTACCAGAAGCAAAAAAATCTACGTTCCTGGACAAACTTGGCCATCAAGAAGGACCTGTGCTAAGTATAGTGAATTTTATATGTATCATATGATTATAGAGCTACCTAGGTACTTTTTTGAGACAGTGTTTGCCAGGCTGGCTTGATAGAGAAACCGTAGCTAGTGAGCATCCAGAATAAATTTCTATAAAGGATTTGTATTCCGGCCATGTTTTTGCTTGCTTGCTTATTTATTGTCGGTCTGTGAATAGCAATCGGGATCCTAAAGTATTTAGGTAGGTATTGTTTTGGTTCTTCAATATGAATAGGCCCATTCACATTCAGCATCTATATAGATCCGTGACCAGATACATCAATGCGAAGATGAACATTGAAAGTTTCAATGTTGTTTGCACACTCAGTCAGATACAGGTACCTAGAGTACAATGTACTTGAGGCCATAGCGACATACGCCATGATTTCTAGTGTCTATGTATGTACCTACCTAGGTACTTAAGGTGCCTTAGGTACGCAAACACAAGTGCACAGTGCTTACATCATTGAATAGATCAATGGACAGACCGCTGTAAGCTGTACAAGGCTCCAAGGTTACCTAAGGTACCTCAATTGAATCTTTGAAGGTCATCTGACTAGACTGGGTGGAGGTTCAAGTTTTACGCTACGCTACCAGCAGTCTAACGTACTTCCTTCTTTCCTTCCTTCCATACTTCCATGCACCCTTTCACAAACACAATTCCATTCCTATCAACATCAATCCTCCCCCAGTATTCAACTCGACACAGCCTCACTTACACACACCACACTCCCAGTAGCACGACCAGGACCTAGACCCATCATGGACTCTCTTCCGCACGAATTGCTTTGCGCCATCACAGATTATGTCGACCAGAGCACCATTCGTAACCTGCGCCTCGTGAACAGAAAATGGAACCTCGCCGCCACCAGATCTGTTTACGTTACGATCAATGAGCAGGATATAACCAGAAAGCGGCCCTACTTGATCAATCTGGTTCATGAAAACATGCTATGGTATGTTTGTTGGATGCTTGCGCAACAACCCAGCTGCTCCGGCTTCGTTAAAGAATTGGTAGCCCCAGGCCGCCTCGAAGCTCGGCGGCCACCTGGGCCCTGGAGCGTAGCTTCAGAAATTGAGATGGCTGAAACGTTCCGTCGGATGCTCTCTAAAGCAGCCCCCACTATGTCAGATGAGAAGATGGGGGACATAATTTCAGCGATGCTTGACAAGGAGGACGACGCGCTACTCGCCTTCGTATGCATTGTGTGTGAGAACATGGAGGTTATGTCGTTCGGCAGCCTCGGCAGCCTTGGAGAAATAACGAAGGAGCTGGTTGGGCTTGCGACCGGGCCATCACAAGCGCCGCCCCGGGACGAACAACTTGACCTCCTCCGCCGTCTCAAGCACTTGCGCCTGGGGGATTCCATACAAGGCATATCTGTCGCCGAGGCTCTCAGTGCCCTTTCACTGCCAAAGCTGCAACACGTACAGCTAGATTTTCTACGAGACGGACCTGAAAATGACAGCCAGTTATCTCTATTGCCAGAAGCAGAGATTCGCAACAGCCAGCCAATCCACCTCACCTTTATGGCCTATGAGTTGAGCGGGATGGGCTTGGGAAGGATTCTCGCTGCCTGCAGCCGGCCACGTTCACTCTGCATAGAGACATTTGCACAGGATTTGCTCATTGCGCCGTCGTTTGCCGACAATCTGGCAGCCCACGGGAAAGGACTCGAGTCCCTCTTCATTAAATCGATTGATGGAAAGCGCAGTGTAGCATGGCCTGCCTTCCAACCGGTTAACGACAGGCCCCAGATAACCACACACCTTCTTCGCGCACTCGACAAGCTCACCAAGCTACGATCGCTTACGCTACCCCGGGTCTTTTTCGACAATGCAGCGGATCTAGGCACCGCCATGCCGTCGTCCGTGCGCGAGCTCCTTGTCCTTGGTTGGTCTACCCACGAAGACAGGAAGGCATTGCAGGCGCTGGCTCGCGGCATCAACACGCCATACCTCGAGTGTGCTGCCTGCCTGCGCAACTACACAAATTGGAGGCAGGCCACGGAATACTTCTGCAAGAACAGGAGCCTGCCAATCTCCAGGTCGGGCGCCGGATCCCTCGAGA
The DNA here is from genome assembly GCA_028566675.1 of Hypoxylon intermedium. Classification (NCBI taxonomy): domain Eukaryota; kingdom Fungi; phylum Ascomycota; class Sordariomycetes; order Xylariales; family Hypoxylaceae; genus Hypoxylon; species Hypoxylon intermedium. Next base: position 732,702 of record JAOXNK010000004.1, read on the forward strand.
GACCTAGGCTGGTGTTGCCGCAACAGCAAGTTTACCAGTCATGGCTAACATACTCTTCATGCTTGGCTAACATGCACCATTAGCAGGCTCCTCGCACCCCCCGGGATCATAGACCAAACCGTTTGGACAAATCCTACCCGTCCGCCCCCATTAACAAGTTATATGGCATTCGAAGGTCTGAGTACACTTTGAAGGATGGCATTGCTAGGTTCCTCTATCATTCGGTCCCGATCTGCAATTGGGGAGAAGGGGTGTTTCTATCACGAGGAAGGATTAGATTAGACAGGCTGTCCGATCACTGAACTTTCACTATTCAGTTTCGGGCTCAAGTCTTCACTTACATAGGTTTCTGCTCAGCTGTTAATTCAAGTTCCTGCTGAGGTCTCGTACATACATCTAAAGTTGGCTCTTTCGCTCGGGAGCCTTTCATACCGAATGGCTAGGCTCGTGGGTGCTTAGTTATACCTAGAGGTTAAAATCAACTACATTATGCATGGGCCCAAGTTCCAGAACGTTTGTGTCTCGTCACTCTTGCAAAATAGTATCTTGTTTCCATAGGTACACACGTATTCTATCTAGCGCCGTGCCACTACTCTAGCTGGAGTGTTGCTCGATGCTCGCTTCGTAAGGAAGCATAGGACAATTCATATAAAATTGCCTCCTCCCTTTCTAAATTAGCAACTAACTTATTTATAGAAGAGCAATGAATATCTAAATAGAATCTGTAACCCACCAATCCCCAGCCTATCTCTCTAAAGACTACGTACCAACGAAAAAAGAAAACATCACCGAGGTAGAAAAAACAGATCCTCAGTTTTGTCTTCACTATTTATAGACCGACCTGCCTACTTACACGGTCCATGTCCTCCCTCACATACTAGTTCTACCTACCCCAGACATAGACACAGAACATTGCATCAATGCATAAAACTCAAAGTACCTATGCAACAACAGACTTTATTTACTAGCATAATGAAAAGCTCGGTTAACAACTTCCTTAGTCAGCGAGGCCAATGGCATTACGTACCTAGTTCGTCCGAGTAAAGTAGTTGAAACATACATAGGTACATAAGTCTAAAGAGTATAGCTAATACCAAGCAGCCTCAGAAGGACAAAGCATCAGTGGTTTAGTGGTAAAATCCATCGTTGCCATCGATGGGCCCCGCGTTCGATTCGCGGCTGATGCATTGACTGCTCTTTTTTTTTGCCTCTGCTTTTCTTCATCATCTTTACTGACCTTACTTACTTGCCTACTCCTTATTCCACTCCGGGGTTTCCGACATATAATATGTCATCTACTCATTCACCTTTATCATTAAAAGGCATATAGTTAGGCATATGATTCATGAAAACGAATCTTGAATCTTGGAACGTCATTCGATATATGTATGGAAGAAGCCGATTCCGGCTTAGATACGTTCAAGTAGCGTACCTAACTAAGGTAAGGGTAGCTATAGTCATGCCATTCATCCATCATCATAGGCAAAGAAAAGCACAGTACGACGAAGATCACCGCGCGCGATCGATTCTTTTTCCTCCTAACCTAGCAAACGCCGAACCGCGTGCAAAGCACCGCACGAAACAACCACGAAGAAAAACGAAACGCCCTTGTTTTGGATTCCGACTTTACCAGTCGATAGGATCCTTAAGCGCCTGGCCGCGATTCGTCGACGGCACCGGCGCCGCCTTCGCTGCTAGTCGGCCACCCAAGCCTTTCCTCTTAAGGTAGGCGGTGCCGTCGACCCAGGGGGTCTTGACTGAGGCGTTCTTCTCGTACTCGACAATCTTTTCCTCGAGCTGGAGAGTTAAGCCGATATCGTCGAGGCCGTTGATCAGGCAGTGCTTGCGGAACTCCTCAACTTCGAATTTGCCGAGTTCGTTGCCGCTCGCGTCGCGGATGACCTGTTTTGGCAGATCGACCTCGATTTCCTTACCAGCACGGGCCTCGGCCGCGATCTTGTCGATCACGGCTTGGTCCTTGATGGGGATGGGCAGCATGCCGTTCTTGAAGGTGTTGTTGAAGAAAATATCGGCGAATGACGGTGCAATAACACATCGGATTCCAAAGTCGTTTAGTGCCCAGGGAGCGTGTTCTCTGGAGCTTCCGCAACCGAAGTTGGGACCTGTGCAGACCAGGATCTTGGCGTTGGTCCACGGTTCTTGGTTCAGGATGAAATCGGGGTTTGGCGTTCCATCCTCGTTCGTTCTCGCCTCGTAGAAAAGTGCGGATCCAAGACCAGTGCGCTTGATGGTCTTGAGGAACTGCTTGGGGATGATGTAGTCGGTATCGGCGTTGGAACGGTCCAGCGGAGCGACAACTCCCTTGTGGACGAGGAACTTCGGTAGGCCTTGGGAGGCGGCGGCTTCTTGCGCAGTGGTGTTGACGTGCGATGGGACATCCTCAGATTCGGGTTGGTCAGTAAGCCTTTCCTTGGCGGAGTCGTTATCTTCGACACTATCGTCAACGTGTGCCTTGCCCGATGGCGCATCGTTGAGCTTGTAGGCTTCGATATGGGGGCTAGCTTTGTATTCGGTCAGTTTCCTGACATCGGCAAGCTTGCCTACGATAGCAGCAGCCGCCGCCATAACGGGGGACATGAGATGCGTTCGACCTTGTGCACCTTGTCTGCCCTCAAAGTTTCGGTTGCTTGTAGGCTTCGATATGGGGGCTAGCTTTGTATTCGGTCAGTTTCCTGACATCGGCAAGCTTGCCTACGATAGCAGCAGCCGCCGCCATAACGGGGGACATGAGATGCGTTCGACCTTGTGCACCTTGTCTGCCCTCAAAGTTTCGGTTGCTTGTACTCGCGCATCGCTCCTTGGGGGAGAGGATATCGGGGTTCATGCCGAGACACATGCTGCACCCTGCTTCTCTCCACTCGAACCCGGCATCTAGGAAGACCTTGTCGAGGCCCTCGGCTTCCGCTTGGTCCTTAATTACTCCCGAGCCAGGCACAATCATGGCGCGTTTAACGTTATCCGCCTTCTTCTTGCCCTTGACGACTGCTGCTGCGGCTCGAAGATCCTCAATTCGCGAGTTGGTGCAGGAGCCAATAAAGACCTTGTCGACAACAATCTCTTCCATGGGAGTACCGGCGGTAAGTCCCATGTACTCCAGCATCCTTCGGCCAGCTACCTTCTTCGAATCGCTCTTGAATGTCTCGGGATCAGGCACAACTCCAGTGATGGGAACAACATCCTCGGGACTCGTACCCCAAGTCACAGTCGGGATAATGTCCTTGGCATCGATTTGGATGTCAATGTCGTACTTGGCACCGGGGTCGGATTGGAGACTCCTCCAGTACTTCACAGCACTGTCCCACTCGGGGGTGCCATAGCGAGGTGCCAGGGGCTTCCCTTGGAGATACTCGAATGTGATATCATCGGGGGCCACCATACCAGCTCTAGCACCGGCCTCGATGGACATGTTGCAGATGGACATGCGGGCCTCCATACTTAAGCTGCGGATGACAGAGCCGCAGAATTCGATGACACACCCAGTGCCGCCGGCCGTTCCGACTAAGCCAATAGCATAGAGCACAACGTCCTTTGAGCTGACACCGGGTGCCAATTCGCCTTCCACTTGTATTCTCATGTTCTTGCTCCTCTTAGTGATGAGGCACTGGGTGGCTAGGACGTGCTCAACCTCGCTGGTGCCAATGCCCATGGCAAAACAGCCGAAGGCGCCATGTGTGGAGGTATGGCTGTCACCGCAGACCAGAGTAGTACCGGGCAGAGTAAAGCCTTGCTCGGGGCCAATGACGTGAACAATGCCCTGACGCTTGTCGCCCAGGCCAAAGTAGGTGATGCCGAAGTCCTTTACATTCTCCTCGAGAGTAATACATTGTAACCGCGAGTCGTCTTGTTCGATGAACGAGGCAAGGTCCTTGAGGCCTTTCCGGGACTTGGTGGGGATATTCTGGAGAGTGTGTCAGCTTACTTACTCTGCTTGGTCCCGGGATTTGAAGGGGATGCGACATACGTGGTCAGTGGTAGCAAGGGTGCAGTCAGGCCTCCGGACTTTGCGCCCTGCATTCTTTAACCCTTCAAAGGCTTGCTGTAAGCTCGGTCAGTCTTGATACGCCTTGGATAGCTTCTGCAAAATTGTAGTGTCACATACAGGTGAGGTGACTTCATGGACAAGATGTCTGTCTGTAGCGCCACACAGATTAGTATATAAGTTTCTCCATCGAACCCCCAATTGGGGTTTTACGTACCAATGTAGAGCAGAACTGTGCCATCGAGCTTCTCGTCCACGACATGGGCGGCGAGAACCTTGTCGTACAAGGTCTGTGGGACACCTTCGGCAACGGGCATCTTGGAAGAAAAGAAAAGTCTTTTCTTTCGCTACAATGTCTCTCTTGTCTCGTGACCTACAAAAACGAGCTCGATCCCGATGTACACACGCTTGGAACTGAACGAGGGAAGTGAGTAAGGAAAAGGGGTTGTTCAAAGAGGAACACGATACGAATTCAAAGCGGCGGATGTGATTATGAGTGCAAATGCGGGGGGATAGAGAGAGTTTTAAATAGGTGTAGGTACGTATGTATTCACAGACTGAAAGTTACGGGCGAGCTTGAGGCGAAACAAAGAACGCCGGCACAGGACCCCCCAAGCTCTACCTAGGTATGTACAACACGTATGTACCTGCCTCTTTTCACTGTTGCTTTTTTTCTGTCTCGACCTGCATTCACGTAGGTAAGGGCCGAACATCGGACAGACGTTCCTGCCCCGCAGCCCCACAGCGTCGGGATTGGAATCTCGGGCTGCATGATTGGCTTGGTGCTGCTGGGGGGGCCATTGGGAAAATTCCCATCTCCCCCCACGTGAGGGTCGTTTGGTGCGAGTCAACTTGCACATACGAAGTGCATGCATGCAGACCGTACATGTACCAGACCAACAACTACACTGCTTCTCCAATTGACTTTCTCAGCACGCCCTGCACGCCGCCCTTTTTCATTTCCTCTAATTCCCATCTCTGCACTAGAGGGCTGGGGCGGCAAACAATGCCACCTCCCTCGGGTCAAGTCCTCTCCGATATGTCCATGTTCATGTCCACATGCATGTCCGTCCAGCAGAAGCGCAGAGGTGGTTATGATGTCACCCACTCAACCCCACCGGTTGGTAAGGCTCTGTCAATGTTCCCGCTCTTTTCGGTCAAGCGTAAACTTGTACGGAGTACATACCTACACTAGGTACATATGTACATACATATGTACGTACCCTTGAAGTTCCTACACCGCAGCGCATCTCACTCCGAAAACTGGAAGCTCTCCTGAACATAAGAAACAAAATGCGAAATCGGGGGACGCGCGGAGAATAGTAAGTAACTCTTCCATAGTACTGCCTCTTAGCATCTTCCTATGCCTACTTCGCGCATGTAAGTTATATTAAAGTACCTACTACTCCAACCGGGTACTATTCATATGCCGTTTATGTAAGCACCTACCAGCGCCGTTTACCACGCCCGTGACCCTCCGATGCTCGCCCGTCTAAGCCCCGTTTTTTTTTTCGCTTCCGGAGATGCTACCGGCGCCAGTCGGAACTCCACCGCGAAAAAAAAAGAAAAGTTACCCTAACAGGCAGTATCCATACCTCTCTATCCCTTTCCGAATTCCGCAGTCGAGTACCTAGAGCTACGTACCGGTCTCGACCTTGGAGAGAGCTCCTCCATCCTTCCATCGGTAGATACATACCTACTCTAACCTATACACGAATAGTCAAGCCTGCTTAGTGTGTGTTGTAGTAGAGTAAGTAGTACTGTAAAAACCATCATATTCCGCGTCACAGCCGGACAACCCAGCACCAACAGAGCACCCGCAGGATATACCAAGCAACGAGCATCGCAGCGAAGCAAAACGTGCCCGCCGACGCGAAAATGCTAATATCCCTCCACGTGCTCTCCTTCATGCGTTTCCGCCTCCAAAGCTCGCTCTGCTGATCAAACGCCGGCTTGACCGTCGTCCACCAAGTGCAAGCCAGCCCGAGGAACAGAGTGTAGACCGTCTTACAAATCTTCACCACCGTCACATCTTCGTCTGGTTTCTTAGCCACGTCGACGACGTCGACAACGGTTTTGTGTTGCTGCCCTTGATCTGTATCCTTGCTCGCATGTTCCTTAGACTTGGAAGGAACCCCGATGCCTGCGCCGCCTTCGCTGGGCCGTCTCTTTCTCGGGCGTTTCGGCGGAAGCAAGTGCTTCGACTCCACCGCTTTGCTGTGTATGGCTTGTCTCTTGCTTGGGCTGGGTGTTCGGTCGCGGCTCCTGTTTGCTTTGCGGTCGACCGACTTGCTTCTTACTATTTCCTTCGCCTTCGAACGCAACACGGCGATCCGTGCCACCTCTTCCACCATGATCTCCTTTGGTTCCTTTAATTCCTTCGACTCCTTTGCCTCGGATGTTAGGCGAGGATGAGACCCCTGAGCAGACGCGGTCCGTATTCGAGCCGGGCTCACGCCGCGTCGAGCCTGGTCCGTCTTTGGTGACCCCATTTCCTGCGTGTTCGGTTTTTTTACTTCTGTAGGCTTGGGCGTTATGGTCCTGGTGCTTTCTGCCTTTCCTACTGCGTCCGGTTCCTTCGGTTTGTCTATTGAGTTCGCCCCGGCATTTTGTTGGATGGCACGACACAATCTCGGTGTCGTCGGCGTAGAGACCCGGGCTGGTGGCTTCTTTTCCGGCGTCGCAGGGCGAGGTGATATAGTACCTATCTCTGGTGTCTCTTGGGCGGGCGTGACATTCGGCGAGGCACTCCACCGCAGGCTGGGAGGGGAAGACGTCCTACGCTTCTCCCGTATTAGGGCCGACTTGGTGCAATGTTCGTGTCGATTCGAGGACGTCGGGACCGCTGGAGCTTCGTCGCTCTCTGCTACGCCGTCGACTTGGGCGGTTTCTACTTCCAATTCTATTTTTGGCTCTGGAGAGTCGGGTTGGTTCGGCTGATCTAGATCGCAGCCAGTAATGGTGGTGGTGGGTATGGACACAGACTCTCTCCGACCTCGCCCACTGCGGCTGTCCGTGTGAGATACTATGCTGCCTGCACGTTCGATACTGATCCTTCCTTGTAGATTCGACGGCGGATGTTGACTGAGGGGCTCCGGGTGACCTCCCGAGAACCCGTTGATGGTTTGGTCCTGGAGTTCGTCGAAATTCGGAGGCGACGTCTGGTGTCTCTCCGGTTCTTTGGTTTGAACAGTACTTCGAAGGCTTGGGACTAATGTTTGGCGGATGGAGGAGCCTCTCATCATCCCTTTTAGCTTCGACTGGGATGGGGTCGCTGTAGCTGCGCTTGTGTCTTGGCTGGTTCTGCCATTTTGCTTGGGGTTGACCAGGTTTGTCATTGAAGACATCGCCATCCTGTTCTCTCCCATTACCCCTAGGGGACGCGGATTTGGCGTCGTTGGTGGGGAGTCGTCCGAAATAGCTGATTGGTTGTCGACCGCCTCCGCTGCTTCTGGGGTGAGGAGGTGAAGGTGATAATCCGGAATCGCTAGGTCGGCAAAATGGTCTTTCTTGGAGTGCTCGATCGAATTGGCTGTCGGATTCTGGGCTCTCATGGACATGATGAATCCGCGGGCCGGGCCAGAAGCCGGTTTCCCCGGGTCTGTCCCCCGGCGGCGTCTCCATAAAAAATGCCTCTCGCTTTTGGTTCTTCCGATGTCTGGCTGCGTAGTAGTAGTATTGAGATGTGCTCCAGATGGCTGGGAGGCTGGCCTAGTAGGGGACATCTGCTCGGGAATGGCCGGCGGTGAATTATGGATAATGATATCGGTGGATAGATCGAAGCGCCTCTGTGGCCGGGGCTGCACATAGTCGGAACTGAGCCGGTGCATCGAGACTGGTGGACGAGTGGGACGAGAGAAGTTGGGAACGGTTGCCGGTGTCTCCTCAGCATCTGATGGGAAAGCGTCAGTAGGCAGCTCCGAAAACAGCAAGCTAGACGTCTCACTGCTTCCTAGTGCCACACTGTCCAAGGACTGAGCAATCGGGCTCAGGTTCGGTTCGGCGGCAGACGACCAATGGCGCTTGTGCTGGCTCCATCGGGCGAACTGGTGCTGGCGTCTGAGCTCTTCCTTTACTCGTTCGATCTTGTTGAGCTTGGCCTGCTCTTTATCCAATCTGGCCTTATCTTTTTCTTGCTCTTCCATAAGTCTGATCTGCTCGTATTCTAGCTTCGCGGCCTTCTTCTTCCGTGCCAGACCTGCTAGTTTGCTCCGTGTTGACGTACCGGTCGTCTCGGAGCTGAGCGTATCCGTAGGGGTAAGGACCGAGTACTGCCCTGAATACGGATCGGCCCCTTGCACGCCCAGCCAATCCCCGCTCTCTTTGAGACTTCGCCGATTTTTCCTCGTTTCCTCCTTGATATTGAGTAGGTCCCGAACCTCGTCTCTCGTCAACGCGTCTGATTTTCGAGGCGGTGCTTCCTGGTCCACAGCGTCGGGCATGTGCTCGCGTTCAGGGGAGCGATCCCGCGGCAAGTTCTCGACAAACCGGGAGTCGCCCTTTTGCGGGCTCCAGCTCCATACTCGGCGGTGACTAGCGTCGTCGGGAACGGTTTTCGACGTTGGGTACGCTGGGTTTTTCTCTTTGGCAAGGTTCCAGCCGGTCAACTCGTTGGCACTAATCTCTACGTCGCCGTTATCCGTCGACCGCTCGTCCGTGCGATGAGTGCCGCCTTGCTCCGGGCGGTTGCTGGGTAAGATCCTATTGAAGAAGCTGGTGAATGAGGATGTTCGTTTTTGGGGGATCGGCTCAGGCTGAGCAGGACCCGCCGCCGAGGACCTCGTCGGGCTCATCCTCTTTACCGTGCGCTGTCGAATGGGTGGTGGTGGTTGGCTGTGGCTGTGGCTTTGGCTTGTGGGAGATGACACGAGCCAATCCGAGCTTGGGGCGGGTGGCGATGATGATGATGAGAATAGTGATGAAGACCGCCCGCGTTGTCCTGGAGCTGCCGCCATTCTGCTATTCCTTTCTGATGGTCCCAGGAAACAACATCCGATAGCTCGCGGTTACCCTCCAAAGGGGAGAGGGAGAGGGGACGAACATGAAACAGGACCAAGAGAGTCCGTCCATCTTTCCGCCACGCAATATCAGACAAACCCCGGTGGGTAGCCACGAGTCAGCGGTAGGTAAGGTGGGCAGAGTTCGGAAGGATCGGACTAAGGCGTTGGGGAGCGTGCGACTTAGGTTTAACGAACAATGGTCGGCGATACTTGTTCGAGGTTGGTAGATAGGAGATGGGAGCATTTAGGTTATAACCCCAACTTAGAGAGTGTGGTTCATCTGAAAAGGGTTGTCTCGAGCACGTATGTTACTATGCAGGAGATGGAATCGTCACAAAATAGGGGGAGAAGGGAGGCAGAGAATTAACGGCTTCTCGATACCGTTGTTATTAGTATTTAACTCTCTGTACATGCAGCTCGTATTCATACAAATGCCGGTGAATGCAAGAAAAAGGTCTTGATGAAGTGCCATAGAAACCTAGCTCGCACTCCCCCCGACGTGTTCCCAACATCAATGCATAATCCATGATATAATCCCCGGCTTCTTACCGCCACATGGACGGATATCTCTCATATGTCGAAGGTTGGGAAGGCCGACCCCAAAGGTTCGACGACTGCGACGGCTGTTGGTTTATAGTCCCGGTGCTTTTCCTAGAGCTCTTCACGGGACTGTTGCTGCGCTCTCGGGCCGCTTGATATTGCTCAAGCTGAGCCATCTCGCTGTTATTGCGCGGCGATCTAAACTGAAGCTCGCCTAGACTAGGGGCTTTCTTCAGGGGTGAGTTAGGGTGGGTGAATACGCCCAAGTAACCTCCGTCGCCTCCACGCCTAGGCGCGGTAGAGGTGGGGGTAGAGGTAGAAAAAGGAGTAGAAGCGGTAGGCGTAGAAGTAGAAACGGAGGTAGTCGAGGCTCCTAGCCGCGACGAATTCAGGTTGTAAGATTGAGGCTTGCCGGCCATAGATGATCGGCTACCTAAATCATAAGGATCGTGTTGTCTCTTGGACACAGGTGGTGTAAAAAGTCCAGCGCTGGTCCCACTACTACGTTGAACGGATCTCATACTCCTATTGGGATCAATGTGTTTGATGTAGTTGGGATTCGGCCGCGTCTGGAAGCCCCGGCGAAGCTGGACTGTAGGCGTGCCAACCTCGAAAGACTCGTCCAGATCCTCCCCTTCCTCGCTCTGCGATATCTGGGTGGCTGCGTCCCTGACGGTGGGATATAGGTTGGGATGGACAAACTTGGTATCGTATTCGTGCATGACTTCTTTTTGGATGATGGCCGTGTCTTTGTTTTGCTGTGTAAATCTGCTCTGGAAGAAAAGAAGCTGCACCGAGAGGATTAGTTGCAAGACGATACAGTTGAAGACGGTGACGCTCGGGCGTTCGTCGAGTGGCGCGAGCGGGAGAAACATCATGTAGACGAGGACGTGGCCAGGACTGAATAGGCAGAATATGCGGAGACAAATAGGCAGCGGATCCCAAACGGATATCTCCCATACGTCCTGATTCCGGTCAGGGTGTGCTCTTGACTCGGCGCTCTCGGCGCTCATCAGGCCCGTCAGGAGTCGTAGAGGTGAAGAAGACACAGGAGAAGACTGGACGCGAACGCGATGCGCCGAGGGAGTTTGGGGCTCCTTTTCCACGTCTACCTCGAACAGGCGATAATGACGGGACCGGTACATGGTGTAGGTCGCATTAATGGCCGAGAAGGTAATGAGAGACCAGACTAGGAGACCGACCTATGATGCAGCCACACGCAAGCGATTAGCGAGATGGCTCTCTAGCAGGGGAATCAATATCCGGTTTGATAGGTGAGTAAAACTTACGAAGAAGGCGAACCATCCAGAAACAGTCCCTTCATCAAAGACGGAGTCGGACACGTGAGAACCACCACTGTTGGCCCTGGCCAGCAGAAAAACGAAGTTCATAGCCACTGCCATCTGCATACCGACGACTTTGGAATTCCTCCAGTCGCGCGTCTCGATCTCCTCGGACAGCCAAAGCATGAAGTCCATGGGATTCAGCTTGGCCTTGAGACGCTCCAAGAGCGGTCTCTTACGCACTAACCGCGGCATCTTGAGATATGGGCTGCAGTCGAGTGGTGGAAAGAGTCGATGGACTGCGCAAGCAAGTGCCAAGATCACATGTGTGATGAATCTATAGCCAGCTTGCCGTGCGAAGGGGGTGGTTTTGCTGGTATTTGGTGTTGCTGGCTCGTCCCTGGGCCCTTGACGAGCGGGTGGTTCCTTTTTGTTGACTTGAAAGAAAACACGGCAATGGAACGTCACAAAGCCGGAAATTTTACGAGGATGTGGTTGCTACCTATTGGAAGCTGCTGGGATGCTGTAGCCTGTAGCTTACTTACTAGCGCCTGTCGCCTGTTCGCCTCGCCGGAATAGGCAGATAACGCGCCTGGAACATTTATGGATGGCGGGGTTAGGTACCTGTACATACTACAGTGCGTGCAGTGCGTGCAAGCAGGGTTCCAGAGCTTGTTTACAGGTGCCGCTTAGGCGGTAAGAGCTCTTCCAAGTTTCCAGCCTGTATCTATTGCACGCCTTATCCATACACACACATACCACCCTCGCCCTCCACGATCCTGACGCATTCGGCTGGACCACGCTCAGGCTGTCTTGCCTACCCCGATTGAATCACCGTAATGGCGTCGCAAGCAGACTACAAGGATAGGCAATTTCTAGCCGTCATTGGCGACGAGGTGCGCGCAGCCATAGCTATACCTCAATGGTGACGACGCAGAACATTAACTCTGAATATTAGGACTCGGTAACAGGCTTGCTCCTAGCAGGAATCGGCGTAAGCTCCCTACCTCTGGTCTATACTTAATCGTTAGTTTAGACTACAAGTTAGGCGTGTTTATTGACGGCGTCGCCAGCATGTCACGAACCCGCCAGACTCGCAGAAGAACTTCCTCGTCGTCGACAACAAGACGGATACATCAGCCATCGAGGCAGCCTTTGACGCCTTTACTACGCAGCGCAAGGATATTGGGATCGTACTGATCAACCAACATATCGCCGAGAAGATCAGATACCGCATCGATACCTACACAGCTGCATTCCCTACCATACTCGAGATTCCCAGCAAAGACCACCCCTACGATCCGGAGAAGGACAGTGTGCTAAGGAGAGTGCGACGTTTGTTTGGAGAGTAAAAAGAAATACCAAGTGTTTCACGGTAGCGACCACTGTTTGGCAGGGTTGGTTGCATCATATTTGCCATTATCACTCAAGTATCAGGGTCCGTGGTGTCCAAATAAGAGCAGTATAGGAGCCAGGATGTAATGACTCGGAGGGTCCCTTATTGGGGTATCATTGTGTACTGTATGCGCGGCTAATGCTAAAAACCATGTGATTACGTGCCTTCGCAACATTACTGTGCGGTATCGAAATATCAAAACCAAATTCGCGGCGATGAAATCAAACTGTGAAGCCCTCAAGCCCATACAAATACAGACGTAGGAAAGGAAGATGCCCCTGCGTCCATCGAAAAGGGTGCCATGCATTCGTACCAATCGTCATACTAGAGCGTGTAATTCGGTCTTGCCCTCAAATGTGATGATGCCAGTCCTGTCTCGATTGTCTATGAGTTATTCACAACTCCATCGAATCCTTGCTACCACCAAATTTCACTGTAGCCTGGAGGCAGGTGATGGGCTTGTCGTCGGCGTTGATAACTTCAGCATAGACATTGTATGTTCCCTGTAGACCGCTTGTTAGCATACGCTGAAGCTGATATAAGTAATCCTCAATACAGATGGAACGTACCGGAGGGACCTCCTTGGGAATCTCGACAGACTTGGTAATGGACAAGACACCCTTCTCGATGGGGCACTCGAGATCGACATTCTTGATTTGTTCGCAGAGGTTGGCCTCGGTGTTGACTAGGCGGATGAGGCCATACTTGACGACGAGCCTGACCTTGGCACCATCTACAATCGGCTCAAAGACTGTTCCCGTAGCTCGGATGACTAGCTCGGCACCACTAGAATAGGCATTAGTTACACAATGGTCCTTTCAAGTCGTCATGACTTGGTTTGAATGCAAAACAAACGTACGACTCAGGGGGGTTTGGTAGCAGGTCTACGCTCTCAATCTTGACGATGTCGTGGCTGTGATCCGAATCGCAGAATACGAGGGGAGATTCGCCGGGGACCTTCTCAACGTCCTTGACGACGACATCCTGGGAACCGCCGAACCAGCTGCCAGCCGAGGCTAGGCTAGCGGACAAGGCCGCCGTGCAGGCAGTAGAGAACCTCATTGCAAATTGGAAATAATCAGGCTTGCTTGCTCAAAGGTAAATGGATGGGAAATAGGGTTTCACTGTCGGAACGATGAACAGAGACAGTGATGGAGTTGCACTTCTGGAGAGGTTGGTTGGTTGGCCGGCCTAGGATAGGTAGGTGGTTTGCTCAACAGAAAGTGGGTGAAGGAGATATGGGGTCCTGCGCCTGGAGAGATAAAGCTAAAGGGTGCTGCTGCAAGGTTGGGGTGGGACGTCATGAGACGGGCACGCCACGCTTTGATTGGTTCACTGGTCCCAGCCTTGGCCTTTTCAGCAACCACATGCAGCAATGAAAGGTTTCAGCTATTACATAATCTGGGTTGTTTGCATAGTTACATGTATTACTGTAAGAGCATTTGCCTGATGAAGGGAGGCACCCAACGAGTAAGACGCAAACCCTCTTCACTCCTTTTCATGCCCAGTTCATTCTGCACTTACTGAGATGAAGCATCTAATATGATATTGAGCTTCTATCCCTCGTCGCTTGCAACCGGTCCCGTAATATTCTCCGGATCGTATCTCGTCTTGTAGTAATACCCGTCGCCCTCCTGCGTCCTCACCCTACGGAACGGCTTCTGAAAACACCTATCCACTGCTTCACACAGGAACATGGAATAATTGTCATCGACCGTGACATCTGCGCCTTCATCCACATGCTCACCTACGAATCCCAACACATTCTCCAGCTGCCGCACCCAGACGGGCCATCCGCCGTGATAGCCCCATATCGGCACCTTCAGCACACACTCGAGCGTCGCTAGGCCGCGAAGCAACGCCGTCCAAGCGGGCGCATCTAGCATCGCAGGGCGGAAGAACTGCCACTGCTCCTCGCCCGGATTCGCGATGCAGTACGAATAGTACGCCGTGGACGCGCTAAGATGCAGGTGTCGAACACGGCGGAGATTCCCCACCCCAATGGTGAAGAAACGAAGGAACTCGCATCTGCTCTCGAGGCAGACGTGGAATACGTTCCGTGTGTAGAGTACGTCGAGCGCTTCTTCGTTAACCTGTCGACACGCTCGTAGGATCCCCGTTCGTGGCCGCAGCCGGGCGTCGTAGTGCGTGCACCCGTAGTTTTTGCCGCAGCAGTCTACGGCCCCTTCTTTGGCTAACCGACGGAGGTGCCGCGCCGCTGTGGTGAACCACACCCGCGAACAGTTGATCAGCTGCGTTTGCACGAACAAGTGTCCGTATATCTCATTACGAAGCTCTGGCGGTAGGTCTAGGAACCTGAAATAAGAACTACTGCCCCTGCTGATCGAATTCTGTGTCTGCTGAGATAGTAGATTTTCAGGGGCTGATATTTCGTCCATTGCGCTGCGTACCGACTTTTTTTTATTCAAGTGAAAATCTGCAAAGATGATATCCTTATCTAATAACGATGAATAAATAGTCATCTGAGAGATACAATCTGACTCAATGCATTGTTATTTTAAGGAGGCGCAGCCAAGACTAAACTCTTTCCAACTTAGTGCTTCGGTCTCGACCTCGTGAATTGGCGAGTGATATCAAGGTCTTGGTGTTTACCAACGCAGGTATTGGATAGGGGTATATGTACCCAAAAACGACTATGAACCTGACGAATACCTCGGTATTTGTACTTAGGTATTCAGACTGCATCGATGCCAACACTTCATCCTAGCTTGAAGACCAGTGGCTCCTCATTTGTTCAACCGCTTCCTCGCCAAACAAGTCTCGCACATCCCTAACATGATCCTTAGCCAATTTATACGGCTTCAAATCCTCAAAAGCCATGCTCCAAACCCGTTTCGCCTCGTCGTTACTCGTATCGATAGCGCTAACCCTCCCTACGTGCTGCGCCAGCATCGGGTACGCGCTTATCCTCGCTAGCCCGTGGTCCCAAGCGAACTCCTTGGGGAGCATATCGCTGCGCCCCGGGGATACCTGGCCGGAGGCCTTGGTCATGAACTGGGCGAGAGCG
>JAOXNK010000004.1:759457-769653 GCA_028566675.1 Hypoxylon intermedium
ACCCGAGGATAAACGAAACACGGAAACCGCATTTCATAGCCTCGAAGCAGGCAATCCTTTCTCTTTTTCCCTCAGTAGGTATATACCCGCTTCTTTTCTCTCTCCTTTTTTTTCAAGTTGTCAACCCCTACTAAACGATCAATCGTAGATTTCCTTCACAACACAAAGCAACGAACGAGTCGACCGTCTGCCAGCTTGGATCAAATACGTTACCCAAGATCTCTCCGTCTCACCCGCCTACGATGCTCGCTTCTGGAATCCTCCCGAGTCGGAGAGGTACACATTCAAGAACCCCAGGCCCAAGAAGCCACTTAGCGCCCGTGTCTACGAGGCACACGTGGGTATCTCTTCGCCCGAGTTGCGAGTCACAACGTTCAAGGAGTTCACCAAGAGCATGTTGCCAAGAATAAAGAGCCTAGGATACAACGTCATCCAGCTCATGGCTATCATGGAGCATGCCTATTATGCTAGTTTCGGCTACCAAGTGAACAACTTCTTTGCCGCAAGCAGCCGATATGGTACCCCTGAGGACCTCAAGGAGCTGATCGATACCGCCCATGGCTTGGGGCTAGTCGTCCTTCTTGACGTTGTCCACAGTCACGCTTCCAAGAATGTTCTTGACGGCTTGAACCAGTTCGACGGCACGGATCACCTTTACTTCCATGAAGGCGCGAAAGGCAGACATGAGCTGTGGGATTCTAGGCTCTTCAACTATGGAAGCCATGAGGTTTTACGATTCTTGCTTAGCAATCTAAGATTCTGGATGGATGAGTATCAGTTCGACGGATTCCGCTTCGACGGAGTAACCAGCATGCTCTATCAGCACCATGGAATTGGAACGTAGGTTTGCCCTTAGTTTGCTATTACAATTTCTTGTCGCTAATATCAATATTAGGGGGTTCTCCGGCGGATACCATGAGTATTTTGGTCCAGACGTTGACGAAGAGGCTGTGGTCTACCTAATGATCGCGAATGAGATGCTCCACAACCTCTATCCCGAGACCATCACCGTTGCGGAGGATGTATCTGGTATGCCTGCCCTATGCCTACCATTGTCTCTTGGTGGCATCGGATTCGACTACCGACTAGCTATGGCTATCCCGGATATGTGGATTAAGATCATCAAGGAGAAGAAGGATGAAGATTGGGACATATCCAACATCTGCTGGACTCTCACCAACAGACGTCACGGCGAGAAGACGATTGCGTACTGCGAAAGCCACGACCAAGCGTAAGTAAAGCTATCGGAGTTGATTACGGATCGATAAACTAACCTCTGCAAACTAGCCTTGTGGGTGACAAGACCTTGCTAATGCACCTCTGCGACGCCGAACTGTACACCAACATGTCGGTGCTCACACCCCTGACTGGCGTCATCTCCCGAGGTATGGCGCTACACAAGATGATCCGTCTGTTGACACACGCACTTGGTGGTGAGGGTTACCTCAACTTCGAGGGCAATGAGTTCGGACATCCAGAGTGGCTCGACTTTCCACGTGAGGGTAACCAAAACTCGTTCTGGTACGCACGGCGCCAGTTGAACCTTACGGATGACAACCTGTTGCGCTACAAGGACCTGAACGAGTTTGACCTCCAGATGAACTGGACAGAAGACCACTATGGCTGGCTACACGCATCGCAGGCTTACATTAGCCTCAAGAACGAGAGCGACAAGGTCATCGTCTTCGAGCGCGGCGGTTGCGTCTTCATCTTTAACTTCCATCCGAGCGAGAGCTTCGCCGATTACAGGATCGGCGTGGATGTCGCAGGTACCTACAAGATCGTTCTCGACACCGATACCAAGGAGGTCGGCGGCTTTGGCCGTGTCGACCCGAATTCAAAGTTCTTCACCACGCCCATGGAATGGAATGGTAGAAAGAACTGGACGCACATATATATCCCTAGTCGGACTGCTTTGGTATGTTGTCCACGGACGTCGTTGAAGCTGCAGAGTCGTCGAAGCTAATGTTATGAATAGGTCCTGGCACTCGACAAGTCGTAAGCGATAAACATATGGGGGAGTTCAAGCATAAGGCGTGTGTAGGGCCAGTTGTTTTGATAAAAGCGGGCAGTTTGACATGGTTTATTGTATTTGACGATATAGATGTGCTGTTTGGGGAAGAATGCTGAGCGAAGCAAAGAGTTATCCAGTGTGAGGTGCGAAGGCAACATATCGGGGAGGAAGGAGGGTGTCATTTTTATTCTCAAGGCTTCGCTATATCAAGTCACATAGATCAATCAAAGAATTAGATTACTCTAGTTTTTTTAAGGGTATCGCGTCTAGTCTAGAGTAGGGGAATGCTAAAGCGTTCAAGCACTATTGATTTACAATCCTCTCCTATTTCGAGTCTACTCAACGAGCCACTCCTCCACCTCCACCCCCATACTCCTACCCACGCCCCTTATTACTTCCCACCCGACACCCACCCTCCACTTGCCTCCACGATCCATCGTATCCCCTCCCCCAGCACCGCCAACCCGCACGAGACCCTGCGGAACTGGCGGGCCATCTCCAAGGCGAGCTCGCTCAAGACGGCGCGCAACGTCAAGACCTGCGCGAAGCAGAAAACCATCCAAGGCCGCGGCTTCTTCGAAAAACAACTGTGGGAGATGCACTGGGCGGACCGCCGACAGAAGGCGCTCAAAGCAGTCTGGGACAACAGGAGAATCGTACTCGCCCTTGCGGTCGCCGCGGGCGCTGTGTACCTCCGCCGAGCCCCCATATGGGCCAACGTCGTGGCTTGGTCGAGGCCCGACCGTTATCACTAGAGGAACGCTGTATGGCCGGATGCTGGGTGGGCGTTATTAGATTTGTATGAATAATGAAAAATTGGCCGGGCTTTACTGCGATGGTTATGATGGGATTGGGACTTGTATTATGCAACCTTCAAGATGGAACTTTTTGGTGGTCCTCTTCGGGTATGGTAGGGTATTAGAAATTGAGGATCGCATCCGAGGAGAAGATAACTACTAAGTGCCTATGGCACTACTGGACGCCTAGAAATACGGTAGAATAGCCATCAAGATTCTACCAATCAACTGCCCATCTTCAACTGTGCATTTAAAATTTTGTATACCCGTTTAGCTGTATTCCAAGCTATGACGATATTTATTGAAGGTATCATTCTAAATCCTATCCATTCATTCATGCGGCCTCCTGGAACGCCGCCTTCAGCCCCTCAAAATGCTCCTGCTCCTCGACTGCCAACTTTCCATGGGTGTCGCTAATAATCGTCAGAATCAGACTGTAGTTATTATACAAGAAGCGTTCCCTCTTCCTCCTATCGTCGCCGAAAGCAGCGCTATACTTGGTGAGGAACGCCTCCATCTCGCTCCGTAGCCTCCTCAGGCTGGTCACGACAGGTTCATCGTCCCCAGCCTCTGCGCTTAGGGCTAAGACCCCTTGGAGCAGTTGCCCAAACCGCTGCGTACACACGTGCGGTGCGGCCGACAGTTTACCCTGTTCCGCCTTCGAAGTCGGTGGGCGCGTCGGAAGAGCCGTCGTGAGCGCGCGAACGGATTCGCAGTGTGCGCTCATAATAAACTGAAGACGCGGCCAAAGGAGCATGGCTGTCCCGTTGAGGTACCCGTCCGCAGCGGGTACTTTGCGCCGCTGCAGCTCGAACTGGAAGTGTTGGTTCAAGCGGACGGCGACGAAGACGCCAAGAGCATCGTATGTATCACCCAGAAGGGCTCTGGTTAGGGCGTGCCCTAGTTGGAATGTCGGCTCAAATATGTAGGTGAAATGGCGCGATATCGTGGAGTAGCTCAGGGCCGGGGAAAAGAACGACGCCAGAAATGTGTACTCAGCCGTGGCATTATCGATGAGGGCGAGATTGAAGTTACGGAAAGGGACCTCGAGGTAATGGGTAGACTGATCTTCTTCGGCCAGATAAGAAGACAGTGCAGATTGACTATGGGTGCGCAAAATGTCGACCCGCCGGCCTAGATTGAAGGCATCGTGTGGTGGGCCCGCAATCTTAGAGCTCGAGAGCACAGTCCCTTTGCGGGACATGTCTTCGTTCCCAAGCACGTCCGTCTTATCCAGAGAGTGTAGCTTGATCTTCTTGAGGGCGTTCTCGTAGCGTGTGAACTGATTATTATAGTACCATCGCATGGTGTTCATATATGCTTGGCATATTTCATCTGCGAGTTGGGCATGATGTTTATGGAGGAAGGAGTATAAATCCCTGAACTTGAGGAAGTTCTGCTGTTGAATAACTTGGGCGTTGATATTCGGTGACCGAAGAGCTTTGATCTGAGCAACGAGGAAGTCTCGTATTCGTTCGACAGCTTTGAGCACCAGCTTCTCTAATAACGGGCCTAGATCCTGCAGGCCCTTGCTACCTTGAGCGTTCGAAGTACTCTTCTTGTATGCGGTAGCCCTCTTATCAATCTCGGCGACAACCTTGACCCATGACTCGTCAATGTGACCTTCGGTGATTTTGGACACTACCGTTGGCGATACACTAAGCTCGTCAACCACAGGACCCAAGCCTTTCTCTACCGCCTTCCGGTTTTCTAACCGCACGTTTAGAGCTGTTGATCGAGCTTGTAGGGTCTCGATATCTGCAGACACAGTCGCAAGATCGTTTCGGAAACTCGTCAAATTGGTCTCTACTGAGCTTAATACCTCGTCGCAAGCTCGTATTGATCGGTGTAAATCCTCAAACTTGGTCTTGTCCCGTTCGTCTAGCGAACAGCGCGATGAGTATAGTGACAACCGAGTCTAGGATCAATTGGGGACATACATTCTTCAGCTGCTTGTGGTCTATATACACCAGCACCTTCTATTTCCGACTCTTCCGATAACGCTAGCTCCCGGATGGACAGTCCGCCAAAATCAAATTCAAGCTGGAGATCCTCGGCCGATATTGAGCTGGCCGGTCTAGCCCCTGACTTGGTCGTCGATGCCACATTTTGCCTGTCGTCGCCGAGGAGCTTCTCGAGGATCTCGACGGGTTCGGGCCCGGTGTATATTGTCCTCGACTCTTTCAAAGTCGACCCATTGGCTCTCTTGGAAGATGCCAAGAAGGATGAAGCTGAGGATTCGGTAGATGCTAGAGAAAGCGAAGAGGATCTCGGTGTGACTCCGGGTCGTTGCTGTGATGTGATATACGGGCCGAGGCCGCTCGGGGTTCTTCGGGGTGCAGGCGAGTACGCGCGGCTGCCCGGCTGAGAGGCCGAGGGAGAGGAAGAGGTTGACTGACCGGCAAGCCGATCGAGCCACATATTCTAGATGCGAAGAGGAGTATGGACTATAAGTTGGACGGCGGCATGACTTTTGTTAGCTTTGGGCCGTGGCGGTAAGCTAATGAAATCAACTTGATTCGACGAGCGGACAGATTGGAACTGCGGGTTAGTAGAGGCACGAATAGGAGGGCTTTTTCTGTTCGCAATAATCAGTCGGCCAGTTGTCAAGCTCCCTTTGAGAATGCAGACGAGGCCGTGCAACAGCCTCCTGTGAGATGCGCGACGGAAGAAGATGATTGGTCAAAGCTCAAGACACATGTCATTGGGACATCGAATACGATTACCATGTCCGGTTAGGCCAATTTCATGCTTACAATAGAGACCCATGATCCCCTAGGTACGGCGTAACACAGTCTTAATAAGATCTAAACAAAGCAGTGGGTCAACATTGAAAAAGGCGGGAGCCATCCATTAACCTTAGATACTAGAGCTCTAGAGTAGTAGGTAGGTAGGTACTTTCGTGCCCACGCGACATGAGGTATTCGAACCACAAGCACGTATGCATTTAGTACCTACCTACCAAGATAGAGAGATATGTAAATATATCTAGTATATATCCAAGTGTACACGTGTACCTGTGAATTGCAATTTAAAACATGATTAATGACTATGGATGCCTTCGATTAATAACAACGAGAAACTGGCCCGTGGTTCTAATCCAAAATGGTAAATATAGAAACGGTGTTTCGCTCCCTCAAACTGTCGTTGTGGTTGAGTCGTTGGGCAAGCGTTACGTCCCTCTAAACGTTATTTGCAGGTGCGAAAGAGGCCTGGGGCTGTTTAACTCCCAACTCCCTGAAACCTTGAACCCTCCCACTAAAAGTCGCCGTACCCAAGGCCGGCGGTGCGCTACAGAGAAGAAAATTAGGGAATGGACTGTGGGCAGCAGGGCGTGCCTACTGGGCGGGCCTAGCCTACCATGAAAAACCCACAACTTAACCCCCGCCCGACACCTGAGGGAGAAAATACATCCAAATACCAAAATTGACTGGGGCTAATCGCACGCTCGAGCCAATCAGCCTATCAGGTGTAGCGTAAACTGTGTGCCCAATTGCAAAAAAAAAATATCCCGTCTTTTTGCCTTTGACGTCCCAGGCTCTACTTTTTTTTTCAACCCCCTCCTCTGCATCTTCTCAACTCTCTTCTTAATCCTCCCTCCCACTCTACAAAAAGTCCACCAGCCCAAGTTTGGTCCGGACATCAGCTAGGCCATCTGCGCATCTTCTTTTTCTTCAAACCACAGGACACTTTCACTACAGTCAATCCTTCAAGATGGCGGACGAGGTACGTTGATCATCACCATCTCTTGTTTTTTTTGGCGATCGCGAATGGGCGGGCTCGTACCTAATCACCCCGCATTACATTACGCACCTTACACGCATCGCCAATGAACCCCGCGATAGTTAATGCCGCCCACCGCCCGCACGCGTGGGCCACACCTATGATTTCTACCTGTCGCTTGCAGTCGCACTTTGGAGTTTGCTGTTGCCGTTGTACTGACGATTGTGCCGCTATGTAGTTCGAGATCGACAACCAGGGAGATGCTGGTGCCTCCCAGACCTTCCCCATGCAGTGCTCTGCTCTGCGCAAGAACGGCAACGTCGTCATCAAGGGCCGTCCCTGCAAGATCGTCGACATGTCCACCTCCAAGACCGGCAAGCACGGTCACGCCAAGGTCCATCTAGTCGCCATCGACATCTTCACTGCCAAGAAGCTTGAAGAACTCTGCCCCTCCACCCACAACATGGAGGTCCCCGTTGTCAAAATCAAGCAGTACAACTTCGTGAGTAGACCCATCTACAGCTTGAATCGCGCCAGCAACGGGCCGCGCTGACTTTTCTTCTCTATTTGTAGTCTCACGTCGAGGATGGTTTCATCGTCCTACACGACATCAACACCAGCGAGGAGCGAAGCGACATCAAAGTTCCCGAGGGTGAAATCGGTAACAAGATCGAGGCTGCTGACGAGAATGGTACCCCTCTGAGTAAGTTGATCGCAATTATGATCGCTAGTCGCAAGACTAACAGCATATAGTCATTACCATCCAGTCTGCTATGGGTGAAGAGGCCGCCATCAAGGCCGACGAGCCCGCCCAGAAGGACTAAGTCTCCCATATGGAGACTTGAGTCCTGCGGGGACGATGCCAACGGACCGCATTCCGCCAACAGCTTCTGCCAACTTGGACATCGCCTGAAGGGGGGATCGTTTAACTAGGAAACTAGTGACTAGGTTCGTGCTGGACATATATCCATGGCCTATCCGCTATGGGGTTTCTGTCTGGATTTGCTATCCATGAAGCAGTTGGTGTGGCAATCCTACAGATTTCGCATTTTCCCCATTTTCTTTGAGGAACAAAACGATGTGCGTGTTGCGGGGGTCTTAGCAAAACAGACTTCTACTTTATTGGCACTTAACTTGTCCTGCGGAATCTACGATATCTCCCTTTATGTTTTGGTGCTGTGTGATTCTGGTGACTTGATGTGATGCTGGATTATGTGCAAAAAGAACATGGAACTAAATATATAAATATGAAAAATCGATACATGATGATTCAACCTGATACGACGGGAATGTGTCGAGACCCGACCTTATCAACGCAGGGACGTTATGGTATCGGCTAACTAAACTTTCATGAAAACGTGAATACTTATGCTTACTTTCTGGAAATTTGGACGACAGAGAAGAAAGAGTATGTGAATCTCGCGGATTTTGAGGAAATTACAACCTCCGGTTTTATAGCTGCTATGTCTCCTACTAAGAAGAGGATTGAGATTGAGATTGACGATTACCAGACATATACTCGGGCATGTGCTACACAGTGGGAGCACTTGGGAGGAAACTGAACTCGATATTTTCTCATTGCCTGCTAGAAAAAGAAAAAGGAAGATTCTGTCTCCTGTAGCCAATAGCTGAAAGTTCTTCAACATCAAATTTGCTGATACCAAGTCGAAGTTGAATAATATCACTTTCCCCCGAGCCCCACGTCTTTCCTTCTTTTTTCATATTCTTCTTTTCATAACCTGACTTTCAATCGGCAAATATCAATATTGTCAAGTTCAAGATCCAGAAAAGAAGAAAAATGGAGAGGACGAAATATCACCGCTTCCACCACGGCGAGCGGTGCGACGAATGCGGCGCACGACAGTGGTACGCTCAAGACGCCATCCGGTACTGTCGCAACGGACACCGGCTCGAAGGGTATGCGGACCATGAAGCCGACGAGGATGACTTCGGCACCCAAGGAAGAGTCTCGCGCAAGAAGAAAGAGGTCCGCAAGAAAGTCGCTGTCAAGCTTACCGGTGACGAAGGACGAGAGCTGTACCTCGAGGTCTTGCAGCTGATACTGCTGAAGCAAGTCCACTGGCTGCTCAGGGAGAAAGGATTCCCCGCCGACTTCGAGGAGATCGTGAGGGCGCTTTGGGCACTGCGGGTCAGGAATCTACCGCTGAGGGAGAGCGGCGAGAAGAAGCGTAGAAGGAAGGGGGAGGATACTGATGGCGAGGATGGTTATGCCTCCAGCGCTACGTCTGCTATCTTCAGCTCCCAGGTGGAGTCGTCTGGCTTCGACTCGGACGCGACGACGGCTACGTGGGCGCCAGATGCGGGTAGGCGGTGGAAACTGCCGAGGCTCGTCGATACGCTGGCGCTGTGCTACTTGGGTTGTCTGGTCCGACGGTTACCAGTTACGACGGCGGATTTCTGCGGATGGGCACAAAAGGAAGATATAGAATTCCTTATGGCAGTATGTCACGATTCTATGTGTTTGCGGTGACACTTTTGAGCATGCTGACAGTGCGCGTTCTAGTTGAATGGGATCCCACGGAATGTGCGAGATCGCCTCCCCCCGGAATATCACCGTGCTCTACAAATTAGAGATCACATACCACCCGGCCGGCTACAGGCCGCGGTGCGAGAACTTGTCATATCATACAAGATCAACTTCGATACCATTTTCCCGCCATTAAACTACGTTCCTATATTTGTTCGGTTTATAACCGACTTGACCCTCCCTGGTAAGTCCACCAGGAACAAATAAGAATCGTTTCTGCTCACACTATTTAGTCGAACTCTACCTCACAGTCAAATGTCTGGCCGATATGCTCAAGGCGGATTACTCGTACCCCACAGGGGGCAAAAGAATCCGGACTATGGACAATCCCGAGGTGTTCCTAATTTCCCTTGTCGTCGTCTCGGCAAAGCTTCTCTATCCACTCGACGGCATCGAAAGGCCCCCCCGTAGCGACGAAGACCCTCGAAGCGCCAAAGTCGATTGGAAAAGGTGGCAGGAGATCATGCAGGAGGCTACGAACGAGACGTCGCCCAACCTACTGCGAGGCCAGGAATACAAGGTCACCTCCGAGGACGTGCTCACCATGGACAAAACCAAATTGGATGACTTCATGGACTGGTTTGAGAAGATGTGGATAAGTGATGGTGATCCAAAAAGTGAGTTCTTCCTGCAATTTCAACTATTAGAAAAGGGGCCATGTTGACCCCTATCTCTAGCCGTGGAGAGAATACGACAGCCCTTTCAAAGTCAAGGACGTCTTTCCAATGCAAACAACCAAGGTCAAGTGTCAGATGGGGATAGAGACAGCGAGCGCATGAAGACTCGATACACAGCCTTGAACAGCTCCATGGAAGTAGTCGAACCAGTGCCAGATCCCGAAGATTCAGAGTACCAAAAGACGGAAAAGCAACCTCGAGATCTCTTACCGGTGTGGCGGACGCAAGAAGAGCTTCCGGAAGCTGCAAAGGCGTTATACAGCAAGGCAGCAGATCTCGCGGCTATACCTTTGGATACGCTCGTTAGGGGTGCTACGCAGGTGGAAATGCGGTTAGAACTATGGTGTATTCAACGCGCGAAACAGCGACGTGGTAAGGGGAAAGGGAATGCGGATTCGACAGATGATGATTCAGCTGATTAGATAGTATTTGCTGGA
>JAOXNK010000004.1:778095-792959 GCA_028566675.1 Hypoxylon intermedium
GTTGGTGGTGGTGGTGGTGCGGGGGCGCATTTTCTGTGGCATCGCTCGTTTGTCGCAGATGCCCGGTTTCGTGGCTGGGGGTGGAGGAGGCGTTGGCGTTGGCGACGGCGGCGATGTTCATGTGGTCGTGCGCGTTGCCTAAGGGGGGAGAGTCTGGTCGCCGAGAGCTGCTTGGTGGAGCGGGTCCGTTGGAGGAAGTGATGCTGGGGGCGTGGTCATGCGATAGGCTGTTGGAAAAGAAAGATTGACTGGTTGGCGTAGAGTATGAGTGAGGCGTTTGTGGGTTAGAGGTGAAAGACGAGTTTATGTGCGTTAGACCCGTGTTATGTATGCCCGTGTCACCTAATTCCGCCTTGGGTGAGGTATCTGCAAATATCATTAGTCGACAGAGTCAACATAGACTGCCGTATTAGAGAGTGTTACAACTTACCCATGAGTTCTACTAATGGCGTATCCGGCATCTCTGAAGGGGGAGCCATGCTCATTTCTGTGTGACCCGGAGAGCGCATTGGCGTGACGCCGCGGCTTTCCATATCTTCGTACTGCATGCGAGTGTCTTCGCTGGTAACCGTTGGTGCTTTACCATCGTTTTGCTGGTTTCGCATCCAGGACATGATCCTGTTGCCGTTCTCATCCGTCGAGCCTTCGCTAGGAGGGTTCTTCTTTAGGAGCTTGCGCCTCCTATATAAGATGACGCCGACAACGACAGCTGTAATAAACACGAGGCCGAGCACTACACCTAACACGGCACCAACCCACGGAGGTGTACCTCCTCCGCCGCCGCCGCCATCAGTCTCACCCTGGGCACCATTGCCTGCACCTACGGTGCTATAAGGGTAGTATGTCTGTAGCTTTGTCGTGGCATATGCAGTAGCAAAGACACTGCCGAGTCCAGATGTGGCCCAGCCCGAGGGAGTCGGAGTAGTCAAGGTTGCACTGCCGGAGTAGTCACCCCCGATCATCATGTGGATCATCTCGGGGACGCCATAGTCGTTCCAACTCTCCGGATCGTACGAATCCATCCAACGGCCCGCCGTGAGATTATAAACTTGAAGAAGTCCAGGTGGGTCACCCTCGAGGCACAATGGGGGGCCCGAACTAGCCGGAGCCGCCACGCGACCTCCAATACTGATCATCTGGTCTGGATATGGCATGACACACTGATGTCCGGCTCGGCCATGTTCTGCTGTGCCGGAGGATACTTTCATCCACATGAACGACGGGAGCGAAAGGATCCACACGTCGTCGTTGAAGGTCGAGGTCTCGTCGAGACCATCATAGCCTCCATAATAGTAGATATTGAAGCTTGAATAGTCCTGGGCTGGAGCCATCACCGCGCATCCCATCGCAAATTGAGGAGGGCTGCCAACACTGGGCTGTTGGTACCATTTATTGCCCGCAATGTCGTAGATGTCGATATCTTCCATGAAACCCGGACTGTCTTTTCTCTGTCGGTGAGTTAGCAAAATAAATCTCCTGATGTAAATTTTTAGTCAGTCAAGCTTACACTTTGTGTATCATTTTGAGAAGTCCTATTCCCATTGTTGTATTCGGGATATGTAACGCCGCCTAGTACAACCAGTATGCCCTGTTCGCCAACTGGTACCCATACCACCGAAGGGTTCGCACGGCTTGGTGTTCCTGGCGGAAGAGTCATGTTCCTCCACACCTCTGATTCTTGAGTGCCCATGTCCAAGGTGACGAGAGTATTCGAGACGTGTGACGGGTCATAGGTAGAATTCAAATACTCGTAAATCGGACCCCAGGTCTCTGAGCGGTATCCACCGAAATACCAAGCCTTATTCTCGGACGGAGCGTTGACAGCGCCTCCGAACGTGACATACTGTGTCATGCCGTCGGGTAGCGGAGCGTTCAAAAAACCCTGGCGGAATGCGGCACCGCTGGATCCATATTGCGACTCCATCCAGCCGAGCACCTCGCTAGCGTCCGATGAGGCGGATGGTGAGAGCTTGACGATTGTGCCACCATACAAGAAGAACTCATCGCTGTTACCGAGCAATGCTCCGCCCAAGTAATTAGGCGCAATGTTGTTCGCAGCACCGCCATTTGGAGCCTTTGATATCGAGGAAAATAATGAGCTGACATTTGTGGTCGTGTTGAATGGTGTGCTGAAATTTAGTTTGCCAATCAGACCAAAAGGGTTGTCTGTAATAAAGGGTTAGAGCATGTCAAGCCATAACACCCGATTTCGATCATTGACTTACTATCATCCGTTGGTTGGCTTAGGGACCCGTCGGCCATACCTCGAACCCAGCCTAGATGGCCACCGTCCACATAGACGGTGTCTTTGAGCGTAGTAACTGTCTCGGCGTTAGCGAACCGTCATATGAGGTTATATTGGAGAGACATTGGGAGCGGGCTTACGTCGAAAATTGTGCCAATAGCACAAGGTCGAGTTAACTTGATTATCTATCCATCCTGTATACTGGCCATCAACAAACGAAGCCAGCGTGGCCCCGGATGCTAGCCAAGCTATCCTAGACAGATACATCGTGTGTCTAATTGTCGTGTATGCCGACTGTGAGAGAGCGGCTATGAGATTAATTGGGGAGGAAAGAGTTGAGGAGGTAATTGGGGCTCATCTCATGCATTCGTAGGTTCATGGGACCAGATACCGATACACTGGTCGGGGGCAAAGTCAGAAACAAAGAGACCCTCGATGCCATGTGGGAAATGGCGTCAATGACGGCTCTGCCTTGGTCTGTTAGGGTGGCCAGGCCAAGGAGCTGGTTGAGCAGAATTACGGCAGATGAAAGCAGAGGATAAAACGAATCTGCAAAGCCAAAGGGGAGTGTCCTTTGACCTCGACGGGAGGTTTGCACCCCGGCCCCGCGTTCAAGGGAGAGTATGAATGAATGGAGAGAATTCACCTGAACAAAAAGATCACTCAACGCTACTCCGTTACGCCGGGACTCAGCGAGATCTTGACAGTCAAGTGATAGGAAAAGCAGATTAGGAAGGGCTCTAGCTGCAACGATTAGAGGACCAATCGTTATGCGTTACTCCAGAAAGGTGAAGAGAGACAAAGAGGGAGGCAAACTATTCCCTCCTTCTTGGAGACGAGGTTCGAGTGAGAGTCCCGTACTGTATTGGTTGCTGATGGAAGGTCTGCAAGCATCTCAGTCCGGTTAGAGAAAGTAAGCTCACTCTTGGGCTGATTATAGTGAGCCTCATATTTAGCTACTGATACCTATAGACCGTGATCCGATGCCTCTCATGTCTGCCGTATAGCATTCATTAGTGTGTCAATACCGACTCGTTACACCCTAGTATATATGGTACAAGTGTGCCGAGTCTCGAAAAACGCCGTCCTGGCACGCAGCACCAAGAATCAGAGGAGAGATATTGTACAAATCATGTACCTTATCTCCAAGGTTAGACAAAGAAGCCATGAAAGCTCCAATAGAAAAGCGAAGACGTAGATGGAGAGGCACACGTAAGAAATATCCCTGCGAGACAACTCCAACCCATTGGGATGTGAATAACGCAAGAATGCTTTTCCCGGTATACTTATTGGTCCAGTTGCATCCTTGCCGCATAACAATCTGATGGTGGGTAGGACTATGTTAGTGCAGGTTGAGTATGTTCTGAGTTGTCGATGCGACTCAAGGATGGATAGAGGCGGAATGGAACGCTCAACAGGCAACAGGCGGGGAAGAGAGAATACGAGGAGTTCCGATCACTTGTCGGCGCGTATTTGAAGTTGTTCGCACATATTGTAGGTGTAGTCAACTAACTGGCTGCTGACTTTGTGACGAGGGCTCATTGTTGGTAGAATGAGTTGATCAGTTACCACTCAGCCACTCTATCAATCTTGGCCAACGCGCAAGACGGGGGGTGGATTGCCATCCATTGTATTCCGTAAAAGAAGACCAGATAGCCTTACATACACTTGTATGGGCAGCTATATATCAGAGTTACGCAGCTCGTGATCTCGGGCGGCGATGATACTCCAATATAATGATATAGTAGTGCTCCAACCTTGGCATAAGTTGTCCTGGATTCGGTCGGAGAGCCTGAGCGGCGTGCAGTGTGGGTATGGAGGAAGGGTGAAATGTCAGAATGTGAAGTGGAGAGAAGCTTTTGAAATCCGACGGACCCGACGCCGCTTCTTCGCTTTTTTTTCTCCCCACCCCCAGGTGCCCAGTATCCGCTGCGGGTTTAGAGCGGATTATCCGATGCATCCGCCCAATCAGCATCTGTAGATAATCCCCAAACTTCGGGCACTAGGCGACAAAGGTGCGAGGTGTAACTTATCGAGGTTAGCGTGGCATACCTATGGAGTATCCAACGCTAAGCCCATTGCGAGTCTAATTTTATCAGATTCTTCTTCTCTTTGTGTTGTTGTTGTAAGCTTACCTAGGTACATTCTTCCATCAAAAATTTCTCGTCAGTCTGCCCGATTACCCTCTCGTTCCGACTAGCTGAGCTAGGGCAACGGCAACATACGTGAAGTTGACGAGGTGTCCCCTTTCTCACAGCCCTACAGAAATTCGACAAGCTCCAGTCACGTTTTCGACTATCCTAGTTGCAACAAGCATTACCTAGTCTAGGCAATTCCTCTCGACTCATGAGTTGAAATTCTAATGTCTCATCAATAGTCTATCTCTCGTCATCGTGCTAGTATAGCCACGCTTACACTACCCCGAGTGTTTATGTATTCTCACGTCCTAGAGCACGCTCTAGGTAGTAGAGTAGTACTATATAGAGCTCGCACAGCAGATGGGATATTCACAGTTGATACGCCCAGAGAATCTCGTATCGAGCATCAGTGTCCCGACATGCCGGCAATACAGACACAAAGTACCTAAGTAGTCGATGCCGCCGATTTGTGTAACGAGTGGTACATATATCGAATACCTTCATCTGGTGGACGCAAGTATGGCGGAATCACTCCGCCATTGGTCCGTTGCCCGGATCGGCCTTCACTTCGTACTGCAAGTGCACATCTTTGCAAGCCTATCTTAGGCGTCAACAAGTAGCGATCTTGCCTAGCTGGGACGAACAATGATACCGTGCGTTTGCTTTGCAGTCTGCATTGCCCGGCCATATAATCGTTGGCTGCAGAATATGTGATTCTGCAGTCCAGACGCCTGCGAATGCTGAATCCGGCCACTCGCTTCTCGGCAACCCTTGCTCTCCAGACCCAAGAGGCCTGCCTGGCACCCGTCTTTCGGGCTTGGCTGCAGTCCCAATGGAAGGCTGTAGGCACTATTGATATTTGTACTCTGTAGGTACGTATGCGCAATGGTATACACTACCCCGCCGTCGTATACCGATCCATACTCGGACCAATGCTTCGACTCATTTTTCTCATTGAAGCCCGCCAGTCAGATTTGCTATGCGGCCGCCGAAGAGCCTCTAGATCGAATTTTTTGCAACCTGCAGACATGAAGATATGAGTGACTGGAATAGGTACTTGACATCCATCCCGAGCATGGGTATCGCTTACTGCGGTTCCGGTCAAGTGCTTACTTCTGTGCCCATCGCGATTTAATCCACATCTCGCCTTCGTTTGGATTTCACATGGTATGTAACCTTGTTATTTACTTTAATATGGTAACTTTGCGCTCTACATCGTCGTCTACGGTCTACACAATCGGGTGGGCTCTGAGGCTGAGTTCCTTCAATAAGAATAGTGGGTTCCGGACTTTCTCTGCGCGCCGTGAACATGGCAGCGTGGACGAAGAAGCAGAGCGGGCCGGAAATGTGGCATATCTTACCTGCCACCCTCCATCATGCATTCGTTCCCCGGGATGCAACAAGCGGGCTGACGGATCTCTTCCTCGCAGGGATACCTGGTTGCACATAGCTTCGTGGAGACTTGCCTCATGCAGAGCTGGATGTATTCTGTACTTGGTATGCAGCCGGCTGCTTGGTGCCTGTCGATTCCATGGCTCGTGTTGGCGTTTGCTGCACCTGTCTGTCCTTTGTTTTCAGCCTTATCCATGCTGCTTTCCCTCTTTCCAAGCTCTTTGGGAGTGATGGAACCACGTTCTCTCCCGGTCCCTTCTTCGTGTAGGTAGTCGCAGCTAGCTCTCCGTACGGACAATCAAGACGCGCCCTGATCTTCAGCCAGGGACGGCATATGAGGCTATTGTTGAGGGCTTACGACCACTCATTAAAGCTGCGCTATGAACAAATCCTTCAGGATAACATACCGGGTTCCTTGTTAGTCAGCCCGTGAAATCGCCATCCCGTTGGCTACTCGGAGTTTCTAGCTGAAGGAAGCTCAACGCCTCGCTTACATAGCTAGCTTTCGCTTCATCCATACATAAGAGCCGAGGGCTCTTCATAGTTTACCTCGTCGGTCGCTTTCTGCTTCAACTCGCCGACACTCTTACTTTAAGAGTCGCTCGTTAAGACGGACGGACGCTCGCTACGTGAAGACGCTCGTTGGAACTGGCAGTTCATTCTGCAATTCGAGGCAGTCGACAAGCTACTACAAGCTTACAATGGTTCAAATAAGTCTGTTGGGGGCCTTGTCGGCCATCGCCTTCGCTTCACTTGCGAGAGCGGAGGATGATAACCTCACCGAGGACCATTGGCATTGGCCTCACTCTCAGAACTCTACGGTCACGGTCACTGAGACTTGCTACGAGACTGAAACTGAAACCACAACGGTGTAGTAAGTTACATAAGAGACTGTCTACTATATATAGGTACTAAGCTAATACCCATTAAAGTGGCATCACCACCGTGCTTTCTACCATCACATCCGGCTACACAGTGACGGAGACAGATACTACTACCGCATCAGTCACTTTCACAGACGAGACGACTGTGACGGACACAGATACTACTACCGCATCGGTGACATTCACGGAGGAGACAACCGTGACGGACGAGGACACTACTACCGCATCAGTCACTTTCACAGATGCGACGACTGTGACGAACGAGGACACTACTACCGCGTCGGTGACATTCACGGAGGAGACAACCGTGACCGATACGTTTACCTCGCTAGTCCCGGTTGTCACAACAGAGACTCTCACCCTGACGACTGCAGTCCCCGTTCCCACCACCATCGTATCTGAGAACACTCTGACAACGACCACAACTGAATACAGCACGTCGGTTTACACCACTGTTTCGACATATACGACAAGTGTTTTGTCCACGTTTACCGACGTTGTAACGTCCACCTTTGTATCTGTCTCTGCTGGTCCGACCACGAACTTAGCTACAGTGACTGCAACTCAAGAGACCACAGCGTTCGTCACTCTCGTCTCCACTACCACGTTCCTCACATCTTCAGTGATCACGGTCACCGACTCTGAGTTGAGCACGACAACCTTTACAACGACACAGGTTATTACCACCGTGGTCCCAACTACCGCTACTGCCGTTGAAACTGCTCCCATGACCACTGTGACTGCCACTATAACTTCAACCCCAGTTACCGTTACGCTCTCTTCAGTCATCACCAAAGTAAGCACTTGTACCGTCGAACCCGACCCGACCAGTGTCGTGGTGCCGCCGTACAATGTTTCTTCCGAGTTGACATGGGGATGCCGCCCCGGCCAACTATGCGCTCCTCCAAAGCCTGAAGGCTGCAACATCTGGGCTAACCCTCCTCCCAAGGAGTATGTTTGCGAGTCTCAGAGCTATTGCATCAACGCACCCGTATACTACCCAGTCCGATGGCCCATGTTCCAGACTGGCCACTACCAGGCCACTGATGACTACTTCAATCTTGCGCCTGTGGCCTTTGGTTTGAGCTACGATGTGTACGAGGTTGATTACGAGGTGACCACTATATCGTCGGCCTCTACAACATACACCACTACCATTGAAACCGGCAACTGGGGTTCGCAGGCCAGCATCACCGCGTGGCCGCCTTCTACGGAGGCAGCCGCCGCTTCTTCGACGGCCGTCGCTAAGCGCTACGCATATTCTGAGTATGCCAATGTTGGCAAGCGCTCGCCCACGCTTCCGGCATCCTGTTATGATACCTGCAATAACGCCTACTTGGAAGCCCAGTACGTCGGCAAATCGCCTGCGCTCTGCGAGGAAGGTTCCCTATTCCGCACGTACACCATGGCTTGCCACAACTGCTCTTCCGAGCAGGTAAACTGGGAGACGAACATACAGGACTACTGGTTGCCGGAGATGAGTCAGTTTCTTGACTACTGTGATGCTACAGGTACCACTCCCGTTGTTCCTACCGGAGCCGGGGCGGCTGTAGTCACTGGCACCGCAGCTGGCTCCACCGGCGCAGGAGCTACTGCTGCCACTTCGACTGGTGTAATTGGTGGTGTTACCCCTAACCTACCGACGTCCGAGGCTTTGTCCACTACGGAGGGTACGTCTTCCTCCGGCTCTTCGAGGAGTCTTTCTGAGGGAAGCACCCCCGTAGAGATCACGAGCAGCGCTTCCAGCATTAGCAGCGCTTCCAGCATTGGCAGCGCTTCCAGCATTGGCAGTACTTCCAGCATTGGCAGTACTTCCAGCATTGGCAGCGCCACCAGTAGCTCCGGTAGCAGTTCCGGAAGCAGCGGAAGCAGTAGTGGAAGCACTGGGGAGTCTGTCTCAACCGCAACCGCAGCCGCAACCACTACATCAGTAGCGACTACCGGCGGCGCCACGCCTACAACGACGCTCCCCGCTACTATCCCTGCTACCGTCCCTGTTGGAAATGGAACTTACTCCAGCACTACGGCGCCGAGTACGGTCGCCACCGCTGGAGTGTCTGCTCTTCGGAGTGGCGGAGTTACATCCAGCTTCCTTGCGCTCTTGTCGCTCCTCTTCGTCTAAATCCACATTTAATGCTCACATATACCTAGTACTTGAAACAATATACATATTCAGTTCGCATCTATCCTTAATACCCAATTAGAATTTTCTCGACATTGCATTGCTTTGGTGACTACATAGCGAGCGGCACGGGTACGGCATTTGGTGGGAAGGCAGACGGGGGTCGACTTGTTCTTATATCCACCACCCCGGCGGCGAATACCGGTGTGGCGAGGAAACATATTGACGAGCTCTTTAATACTCATAGGGATATTACAGGCCTGTCGCAGCCTGTTCGGAAGCATATCTAGAGACAAAGGGGCCGAGTGTTTCGCGCGGGAGCCTTTTCTGCTCCGCAAGGTCTAATGAGGATTCAAGCGCACACAGTCGAGAGAATGCCTATGTGGAAAAGAAACAAACGGATGGATCTCTACGTCAGATCGTACATATAATTCGATGTACATATTGTAGGGGAAATTTAAAGTAGGGCGCGTCTACGAAGATGGCAGTTCGGCTTATGATAGAGGGTTAATTCGTGGAATGACAAGACAGTTGAAATGCTTGTCTTGACAAAGTCGCAATTTGTAACGAGACCATACATCACTGGGCTGATCCAGGCAGATGGATGTCTCTTGAATTCTTCTTGATTTGCGGATAATCTTGAAGCCTGTCGTAGAATCGTAGAATCGTGAAGAAAAGGTGTTTACATACTTGATGCGCCCAGTGCGCCACATCTTCCGGGGCTTCCAAGGTTCCACCCAGCCCTGCCACCCGCCACCAAGGTTCTACTAGACGCCACTTTTAAATGTCCCGCAGGCCGCAGCCCAGTCCTCCCAACCCCACCATGACGGTGCTTGATTTGTGATTTGCTGAGAAATCACGGGCACCTGGCACCTAAAGCTAAGCGGGGCAAGGTCAGCTAAGCTTAGCACTGAACACTGTCTTGGAAACATGCAACAGCTCCCACCTCACTTCTCAACCTTCACCTTTTCACTGTTTCACTCGTGAACATAGCACTCCAAGACATCAACAACCGCCGCATCCTTTCAAAGCTGGTCTTTTGCCCCCCAAATACTTCTTTTTCATTTTTTGGGCCAGCTACCGACTCCGTCATCTTCCTACTTATTTGACTGCTCGAACGGCCAGCCTTATCCGGGTATTGGTGGTGGGGTTATCGACTTGGGTACACTTCTACATATTGATCTTCTCGTCCTCAACCTACATCCACATAGTTGACGCGTCGTCCAAACTATACTACCCCACATTCACAACCCCTTCCCCCTCATCTTATCTCCTTGTAACAGAGAGAAGGCTCGGAAGAGCTAATAAAGTCGTCAAGCTGGGGAAGCGCAAGCACGAGAACGGAGAGTTGCCTTTCTCCCCGAAGAGAACCATGACCGTAAGTAGACGAACCAGCCCTTGGTCCTTGTTTTCATCTCCTCTTCATCCTCGCACACCTGCCTATGCGCTGCTGTTTGCCTTTCCATCTCGACGGCGACTAATGTTTGTCTATTGCAAATAGGACACCTCGATGGCTTCGGGCATTCCCGAGGTCGACCTGGCTACCCGAATCCAGGTCGACGACTCTATAGTTGGCCAGAGCGAGGTCGACCAATCTGTTGTCGCAGCACCTACCGAGACCGCCACTATCGACGAGTCCCTCTACAGTCGACAACTTTACGTCCTAGGTCACGAGGCTATGAAGCGCATGAGCACATCCAACGTACTTATTGTTGGCTTGAAGGGTCTTGGCGTTGAGATTGCCAAGAATATTGCTCTTGCCGGTGTCCAGGCCTTGACTTTGTACGATCCGACACCTGTTACTGTTGGCGACCTTTCCTCTCAGTTCTTTCTCCGTCCAGAGGACGTCGGAAAACGACGTGATGAGGTCACAGTCCAGCGTGTTGGGGAGTTGAACGCCTATACACCTGTCAAGCTTCCCGACGAGGACAAGGACAAGGGCAAGAAGGCGGAGAAATTTAGGTACGTCGCTCCTCAAAATCCTAGGTCGCTATCATCTAACCATAATTTCATTAGCCTTACTGGTGATTTGTCTCGTCTCACGGAATACAAGATTGTTGTCCTGACGAACACGCCTCTGAACATTCAACTCGCAGTTGGTAACTACTGCCATGCCCACAAGATCTACTTTGTAGCGGCCGACACGTTCGGCCTGTTCGGGTCCATTTTCTGCGATTTCGGCAAGAAATTCCAAATTCTCGACACGACTGGCGAAAATCCAGTCAGCGGCATCGTGGCTGGAATCGACGAAGAGGGCTTGGTCTCTGCTCTTGACGAAACACGCCACGGTCTCGAGGATGGCGATTATGTTACCTTCTCTGAAGTCAAGGGCATGGAGGGTTTGAATGGCATAAAGAAACAAGTCAAGGTTAAAGGCCCCTACACCTTCTCGATTGGCGATGTGTCCGGACTTGGCCAGTATCTGGGCGGAGGCCTATTCCAGCAGGTCAAGGAGATCAAGGAAATCGATTTCAAACCAATCTCCGAGGCGCTACGCGAGCCCGACTATGTCATGTCTGATTTCGCCAAGTTCGACCGACCTGCGCAGCTCCATGTTGGATTCGAGGCATTGCACGCCTTCGTCCAATCGCAAGGTCGTCTGCCTCGGCCGATGAATGACGAAGATGCTACTGTAATTCTTGCCTCCGTTAAGGCTTTTGTCCAGCAGATAGAAGAACCAGCGAACCGACCTGAGATTGACGAGAAGCTCATCAGGGAGCTCAGTTATCAGGCTCAAGGCGACCTTAGCCCCATGGCTGCCTTGTTTGGTGGTCTCACGGCGCAGGAGGTTCTCAAAGCCGTCTCTGGCAAGTTCCATCCGATCAAGCAATGGTTCTACTTTGACTCGCTAGAGTCTCTCCCTACTAGCGTTGCCCGAACTGAGGAGCTCTGCAAGCCTATTGGATCTCGATATGATGGCCAAATCGCCGTGTTTGGTAAGGAGTACCAGGACAAGCTTGCCAATATCAAGCAGTTCCTTGTTGGTGCGGGTGCCATCGGTTGTGAGATGCTCAAGAACTGGGCCATGATCGGCTTAGGTGTAGGACCTAAGGGTAAGATCATCGTCACTGATATGGATTCCATCGAGAAGAGCAATCTGAACCGCCAATTCTTGTTTCGACCTAAAGATGTTGGCCAGATGAAGAGCGATTGTGCCGCCAAGGCCGTGCAAACGATGAACCCGGAGCTCGTGGGTCACATTGAATGCTTGAAGGATCGTGTCAGCCCAGAAACCGAGCATATCTTCAATGAGGATTTCTGGGAATCCTTAGATGGTGTTACCAACGCGCTTGACAATGTGGAAGCCAGAACATACGTTGACCGACGATGCGTCTTCTTCCGCAAGCCTCTGCTCGAGAGTGGTACCCTCGGCACCAAGGGCAACACTCAGGTTGTTCTCCCCATGCTGACCGAGTCCTACTCGTCTTCTCAAGATCCGCCCGAGGTGTCGTTCCCCATGTGTACCCTAAGAAGCTTCCCGAACAAGATCGAACACACGATTGCGTGGGCTCGTGAGCTTTTCGAGACGTCTTTCGTCAAGTCTGCCGAGACTGTCAATCTCTACTTGTCACAGCCTAACTATCTTGAGACGACTCTCAAGCAAGGCGGTAACGAGAAGCCAACCTTGGAGGCGATCCGTGACTACCTTGTGACGGATAAGCCTCTCAGCTTCGAGGATTGCATTGTCTGGGCACGAATGCTGTTTGAGAGACAGTACAATAACGCTATCCAACAGCTTCTTTACAACTTCCCCAAGGATTCGGTCTCGTCTAGCGGAACTCCATTCTGGTCTGGCCCGAAACGTGCCCCCGATCCGTTGAAGTTTGACCCCAAAAATCCTACTCACTTTGGCTTCATCGTCGCCGCTGCCAATCTACACGCGTTCAACTACAACATTAACACTAAGGGCGTCGAAGAGGAGCTTTACTCCAAGGTCTTGGATAACATGATCGTTCCCGACTTCTCCCCTAACCCGGGAGTCAAGATTCAGGCAAATGATAATGATCCTGTAAGTTTTGCAATGCACTATTCATTAGGCGGCAGCTAACCTCTTAGGACCCGAACTCCAACAACAACGCTTCTGCTTTCGATGACAACACTGAAATACAGAATATCATCAACAGTCTTCCGGCTCCTAACAGTCTAGCTGGGTTCAAATTGACCCCAGTGGAGTTTGAGAAGGACGACGACACCAACCACCACATTGACTTCATTACGGCCTCAAGCAACCTGCGAGCAGACAATTACAAGATCGAGCAGGCCAACCGACACAAGACGAAGTTCATCGCTGGCAAGATCATTCCGGCCATTGCAACCACGACAGCGCTGGTCACCGGCCTCGTCGTCTTGGAGTTGTACAAGATCATCGATGGCAAGGATGACATTGAGCAGTACAAGAACGGTTTCATCAACCTCGCGCTACCATTCTTCGGCTTCAGCGAGCCGATTGCGAGTCCCAAGGTTGAGTACAAGGGACCTGACGGCACGGTCACGTTGGACAAGATTTGGGATCGTTTCGAAGTTCCGGATATAACGTTGAAGGAACTGCTCGATCACTTCGACAAGCGCGGCTTAAGCATCAGCATGTTGAGTTCGGGCGTGAGTCTACTCTACGCCAGCTTCTTCCCGCCTGCAAAGCTTAAGGACCGATATTCCCTCAAGCTTAGCCAGCTTGTCGAGACGGTGTCCAAGAAGCCTATTCCCGAGCATCAGAAGGAAGTGATATTCGAGATGGTGGCTGAGGACTTGGATGAGCAGGACGTGGAGGTGCCGTACATCAAGGTTCGAATCCGCTAGATGAGCGGTGGGCGGTGAAGGATGGACGGTGGGCAGTGTGTTGCGGAGTGGCCTTTTTCAGTTCCTATCACCACTCCTACATCCACGCAGGTGTTGGACTCGGGGGATAGATTACTTTTTACGTAGGTTGTACGTAGGTAGGGACGGGGCTGGTATGCACCCGTTCGCCTTGCTATTATTGCTGCTCTTAGTTTAGCAACAGGGCCTCTTCTGGTGGCCAGACGAATAGTCGTCGTAAAATAGACTTGTCAGTTTACTCAATGTCTTGTACATACAGAATATTGGCTCCCTTGAATCTTGACCTGGCGCAGTACATAGGTACATACATACCCCAATATGGTAGGGCTATATTTAGAACCCCGCATCGCGTTCCCGACGCGCGCAGGTGCCAAAAACCCCGCCACCCAAACCAGTAAATTGTTTCCGTCCAGTTTTCGTTCGACATTCCATGGAAAACAAAAACAAGTTGATGCGACAAAATGTCTCGGCCAGGCCCATCGTCTGGAAGGAGTCTCACTCTGACGGAGGAATTGGAGAGGCTCGAGCAGTCAATTACCCTCACATTGCAAGAAATCGACCATAACTTCAGCAGGGCGCACCGCATCGTCACCTCAAGCATCATACCTTTGGTCGAGCAATATGGCGAGCACTCGAAAGCCGTCTGGGAGGCTTCCAAGGTAAGCATAGCATATCCAGCGATTTCTGCTCAAATTTACATACAGCTAACGCCTCCTTTTTCTAGTTCTGGAAGCAATTCTTCGAAGCATCCGCCAACGTCTCACTCTCGGGCTACGAGGAACTAGCCGGCGGTGACGGCGAGACGACGAAGGCAGAGGAAACGACACTTGACGAGACGACCTCAGATTACAATTCCACCGACGCAGACGTCACTATCGAGCCGTCGGAGCATCACGACCAGCGCGGCATGCCCGACGACTCGCTGCTCGACGAAGCCGAGATGACGGGCAGCACGCCGCGGGCACCCGTTACCAAATCGCTACGCGTCGGGTCCGCAAAACAGGCGCCTCACTTCGCAGAGTACGACTCGCCGTACGAGAAGTTGCGACGCGAGCTCAAGGGCGGAAACACAACTACCATCTTTAAGGACGATGAGCTGGAACGGTTCGCCAACGAGACCGATAACGACGACCGCGAGGACGATACGATGGAGCTGCCGTCTCGTAGCATGCAGAATACCGTGCGCAGAGTGAGCAGGAACAGACTGCCCGACATGTCCATGACGCCGCGCTCGAGCTCGCTGCTGGAAGCGCCGGGGACGGGGCTGC